>CAUYRT010091773.1:0-12748 GCA_963574885.1 Lepilemur ruficaudatus | reverse complement strand
TTTCTCATCCTCGGACCTGTCCCAGATGGGCCTGTGGGTCTGCCCAGGGTCAGGGATAGAACTGGAATCTGTGCTGAAACACCAAGTGCCTGGGAGACGCCCACTGGCCCAGGTGTGACACGGTTCCCCCAGCAGCCAGTGAACACTCACCAGACAGTAAGACAGTAAGGTTTTATCTTCAATTAATAAGCCGAGTTCAAGGATACTACCAAGTTTGCAGTTGTAACTTTTTCTTAATTTGAGTTGTTCCTATCATCTTTGTAACATTCACCCTGTTGGCAATTTTTCAGCCATTAATTTCTTTCTCCATTCAGTAGGCAGAAATAGTTTTCTTCTTAAAACATCTTAATCCTTTGTCTATAACTACATCAGTTACTACATCAGTCTCAGAGCCTCCGTGATGGTTATAAGTGAGTTTAAGTGCATCTTCTGTGGCTTAATTAAATGTACACATATTTTATGTACTTAATGTAAAAAAACCCCACATTTTTCTAAGAATGATTCTGCCTGATCAATCAGCAGAATAAAGGACAGGTCAGACAGAAAACAAATCTTTAATGATATTCTCAAAGAAAAAGAACAAAAATGTAAAAAACACTCATCTTTAAGTATTTGAAGTATGTGTTCTTAATTTTCACAGAAGGACCTGTGATGGTTCGTGTTCCCAAATGTCTTCAGCATATTTTTGAATACTTTCCCTACTCACTCTTAACACAGTGACACTGTAACTCTGTTTTCACCACACACTGGGCCACTACACAACTCTGTTACATTGCTCATATTTTTGCACCTTCTCACCATTTCTTAGGATTTATTGTCTTATAACTCTCAGTGACCTGGTAAGACCAATCTTAGAGGCAATACCTTTGAGAAAATTCCTTCTTGAATCTGAGGACGAATAAATTGACTTTTATTATATTTTCAAAGCACTCTTTAAGTACCCTATGGTAAGATTTTCTGCATGGCATTGCAATTATCTCTTTGTATTTCTACATCTCACTAGAGTTTAAGCCTCTTGAGTGTTTTTTATGCTGTTTAGCTAGCTTAATCACTACCGTAGAACACATTGAAATTCCTCCCTAAAGTGTCTTTTATTTTGAATGAATGGACTCTTGAATACCAGTCACCTTATTTAGACATGTCGATACAAACCAACAGGAGACTAATGAGAATTTATTTCATATTGTTATTGAAATAAATTTCCTACTATCAAGAAATTTGTTTCAAAAGTATTGATCTATTTTACTGAATGCTTGCCTTATTCCATTGATTTTTTTCCCCTACACCTAAGAAGGACAAATACTTCAGAAAGAGCAAGTCAAGCAGCAGGCTGAATAGGCTTCTCTGAAGCCTGGCACAGTCTAGCAACTCAGTGAGGACAATGGGTAATCCAGCCAAGTGAACTAGAAAAGGGTAAATGAATTGATATGTAAACTGAGACTGACCAATCTTCAGAATAAAGCACAAGTCAGATTTACCTAATAGTTTTCTTTTTCCTCAAATGTATGCAGGTGTAAATTTATCCTTCTATTCACAAATCATATTTTCCTTCATTATCACAAATAAAAAGGAAAAAAAGGTTTACAATGGAAAGTGTTGGCAAGGATGTGAATCCATGGTAACTCTCCTACATTGCTGGTGGGAATGCAAAAATTATAGCATGGTCTGGAAGTTTCTTAACATTAACAAATTTAAACACATCATATGACCCATAGTTCCACCCTAGGTATTTACTTAAGGGAAAGAAAAGTATTCCCACCCAAAAGCTTGCATGCCCATATGTATAGTGGCCACTGTTTATTTGGCAATTAATAGTTCTTAAAACTGGAAACACATGAAACATATTGATTGGTAAATAGGCCAAATCTATGCCTCAGCGGCAATGTCCACAAAGTGGATCACTGGCTAGACATTAAAATAAATGGACTGCTGATGCATGCAACTTCCAAAACGTCAGATTCAAAAAGCTACATGCTCCATCATTCCTCTTATATGACATCTGGGAAAAGACAATATCGTCGTGACAGAAAACATCAGATTTTGCCAGGGGCTGATAGCTGGGGAAGTAGATTGATTACAAAAAGCACAAAGGACTTTTATAAAGTGATTAAAAAATATATTATATCTTTATTGTGGTGGTCATTGTACAACTATATGCATTTGTCCAATGTCATAGAAATATACACTTTCATAAGGTGAATTTCACTCCATGCAAATTATACCTTTTTAAAAAATCTGACTTTCAAAATCTTCCTTACATCATCCTAAACATCCATAGGAATAAATTTGTCCATTGAAAACATAAAGATATTTTTTCAATTCATCGCAGCAATGTCAGTAAATTTTTTGTTAAATATTTTATGAAATCCATAAAATCTTAATACACTAACTTAACCAACTTATCAATGCAGTTCACCTCTTTACCAATGGTTAGAAAACAACATAGAAACCCCCCCACATCTTTGCAAAAGTATTGCCAGTATAACTTAATATTTTCTAATTGGTATTGTCTGCTATGTGGAGTCCATATAACTACATTTCACTGTAATTTAATTACTATGGACACTTTATATCCACATTATTGGATGGCTTATACTATATAATTAAAATCAAAAAAGTGAAAATACATTATTTAGTAATTTTTTATCATGATCTTTCAATGCTTTCAATGCTTTCAATGATTATCAGAGAATAGCGACATTGCACGTTGATTATCTTTTCTTCCTTGTACTTGCTTAGTCTGTTTTTTAACAATGTTTTTCCTTTCTCAAACATTAATTTACAAGAAGCCAGTAACTTGGCTATTTGATAAACTGTTCTAAGTACCATACACAAATGATAGTCAGCTAGCCAGATACGTAGGTAGATACATAGATGATAGATAGATAGATACATAGAAAGATAGATGGCACAGGAAGATGACAGACAGACAGACGTGTATGGCAAAGTACAATATTTTAAAGAGGCAAAGATCACTAATTTTCCCAGGCAGAAAAACATACCCAAGAATAATCAATTGTAAGATGATAGACTTCATTTTTCATAACACTAAAAAGCATGATCTTCTAGCTTTCTTCTAACATGCAAATCTTGTTGAAACCTCTCTTTTGTTCACCATCCAGTTTTCATATTTTGTTGTCCCTCCTCTCAAGACTAGATCTTTGGTCCTCTTCTCTCATTTACAAGCTCCCTGATTGTTCTCATTTATCTTTAATGGTTCCACTCCATCCAGGTGCTGATGACTGCATAATATTTGAACCTGAAATCTCCTAAAAATATACAAACATATTCACATAAATGTGCCACTAGTGTGGTTTTATTATGCAAATTTTCTTTTCATGTAGTTAATACTGTTTTTATTTCACCTACATTTTTAAAGAATATGTTGATTGAATATAGATTCTTTTTATTTTTATTTAAGTTTGTTTGATTCCTCTTATAATAGTTTATATGTATCATTCCACTGTTTTCCACTAACCACTGTTTCTGATAAAACTTGACCAATTATTCAAACTGATCTTGCCCTGTATGCACTGAGCTATTTTTCTCTGGTCCCTTTCCAGGTATTGTCTGCATTTTTATGTTTCGGAAATTTGTCTATAATGTTCTTGGTGTAAATATATTTCTTGCTGATTATACTCCTCTGATCATTGTGTAATCTAGATGTAATTCTTGTTAATAATTTGAAGTGCATCCTGGTCATCACTTTTGAATGAGTTTCTCCGAATGTTTTATTTCTCCTCCTCTTCTGGATCTCCAATTACACCTACGTTAAGTATTTTTATATTGCCTCACAAGTCCTTGATAATTTGTTCATCATCGTTTCCAATCTTATTGCCTTCGTACTTCAGACTGGACAACTATTTTATTGATCTATATTCACTCTCACTTGTTTCTCAATCGTTTTCAATCTTAGGTTCACTCAATGATCTCTTATTATTAATTTTTTATATTTTCTCTTTCAGTTCTTTAATTTCTACTTCTCTTTTATAACAAACATTTTCCTTTGTGTCTTTGAGCATTGTTTCTAGTGTAGTAATTCCAACATATAAGTCACTAGTGGGTTGGTCTCTAAATATTTTCCTTTTTCTTTAGTATGAGTCATATTTGCTGTTTTTTGCAATGCATAGAAGTTTGTATTCTATCTTAGATATTATGAAGAATGAAGTTTAGAGACTTTAGATTCTGTTCTGTTTTCCAAAAGTATTTATCTTTTATCATTTGTTTGTTTTTAATCAGGCAATTAATAGGCTGCACTTAGACTCTAAGCCCCTAAACTAAAATATCATATTAGTTTTTTTGGCCTGACTTTACTACTTGGAATGTGACTTTGCATGGACGCGCCAGAGATCAGTGAGAGATTTGAGCACAGATTAGACAAACAATTGGGATTGTTTATGGTTTTCTCCTATCCACAGTGTGTCCTTTCTGCGGACATCTCAGACAGTATGAACAGTCCTTTGGTACTTCAAAGAAAAAGATTAAAGAGTTACTGTCTGGGATTTGACCAACTGACACAGTACAATTGGGACCTGCACTCAGGCAAAAATCTCCAAAAATTGGTAACTCACCTATTAAATTTTCCTCTGACAGTATCTGACTGCTTTTGTTTACTCTCCTGTGCCATCAATTGGTTGTGGTTTTTTTTCATAATTTTTAGTTAATTGAAGCAAGGATTGATTGATCTAATAGGGACTACTCTACCCTTACCCAAAAAATGAGTATTTAATTGTATGGCATGAATAAAAATATATTTTCAAAGTGTTCAAAAATAGTTGATTTTCTTGTATATCTTCCATTTTCTAAATCTGTAATTCTGTACAACACACTTGGGAAACTGTCCTATTGCTCCCAATATCCTATTTTGAAGTTGACAGTATTTACTGAATACCTTAATAATAATTGACCAAAATATCCTGAACTTGCAGTGTTTTAATCTCATTTTATTTGAACCCTATAGGCATAACACAATACAGATATGACAACATTTTTTTTTTACTTCTCCATTAAATTATGTTGTTAAATCCAACTGCTTCAAGGTGAAGTTGTTGCTATCATATTTATGAAAGTCATATTATTGCAGAGTCCATTACAAGAAAGGATGTAGCTGGATCACAGGTTTTGAGATATAACTTTTACTGCCTGAGGCTGTTATTTAATTCAAGACTGGCTAAAGTGATGTAATCACCTTTTTTTTCAAAACATACATATCATTTTCACTTGATCCTAGCGAAAAGGCCAAGAAGTGATTACTTCCCATTTTCTATTAGTATTTTCTATGAAGCTAGAACTAAAACATATGAGGACAACCGCATTTATACATATATCCATATTATATTTAGCATTCTATTTTTATTTTTTTCATAAACATAACTGAGAGGTCTTAATAGTGTTCATTTAGTGATGTGATAAGGAACATATTCAAAATCCTGATGAACAGATGTTTTCTAGTTTATTTTTTTGGCTATAATCAACAATAGAGCTCCTTTAAGAGAATATCATGAAAATCATTTAGCTCTCATATGTAGTATAAAATGTGATAGTTTGGATAACATTGCAAATGAATGCTGACTATAGAAAAATATGTTGGAGGAAAAAGAGTAGGCAAGCAGAATTTTCAAAGATTTCTTGCTTGTTGTAATTTTGGAATAAGACTTTTCTGTGGCTACCTGATACTGCTGACTTTTTGTGTGATCTAATCTCTCCCATGACTAACTCTCCTGTTTTTATTTCCAAGATTTGTCTCTTGAAAACACCGGAATATTGTCCGTGTGAGGGGCTCCATGGACTCACAGTGCAGTGAAATAATACAACATAGTGAAAATTTAAAATTTAAAAAAATTAACTCTCTGGAAACTATCCTTAGGGCTTAAAACCAGCTATTAATAGTCAATTTTCCAGAAAATATACTAAGTATCTTAAAATATATTAAATCTTGGTAACAACAAGGAAAGTCTTTGGCACTTAAGCAATATCCCTTCATTTACTTCCTTCCTCCAGCCCCCGCTTCAGCATGATAAAAAGCAAACCTCATTGTGGGTGCTTGTGGCCATTAAAATGGGGTTCCTTATGAACCGTTCTGCTAATCAGAAGACAAAATCCAGTATTTCTTATCTCCACAGTTTTGGGTGAAGTCTAAACTCAAGGCAAGTGTGGTTTAGAAGTCTGCCGCTCCTCTCCTCCACCAGCTCCTTGTGTTAGAGCAAAGGCTTTATCCCACGTCTGGCAGACTGATACCGGGGCCCAGTTTATCCTCACGCAGGTCACTCATGAGGTAGAGATTCCATATGGGGAAGACAAGTAGCTACCGCCCTTGGCCAGGATTGTAAAACAGGGGTGTTCCATCAGGAAGAGCAGGCCACTTCCCCATCCTCTTCACTGGAGCATTATTAGCTCAGAGATGTTGCCCAGAAGAGAGAGGCCATAAAAACGGAGAGCTCCAAACCTCTCCCAGTGAATTTACTTTAGTTGGCAAACAGTTCGAGGTAGTTCCCATCTAAGGGTACTCTTATAAACAATGGAGATCTGGGTAGGAAACAATTAAGAGGGCTATGATAGATCTATGAGAGCAAACAGCTAAACCTTAGGCCAGCTAGTTTGCCAGAGAGAAATAGGGAAAGAAACAGAGGAGAAAATATTCACTGAAGTCAAAAGAAACCTCAAAGGATGGTCTCAGTCTGTGAGTGGCCTAATCTGTGATAAATAATGAAAAGGTCAGAATTTATTTGTTCAGACTGTGGAACAATTTATATACCAGGAAATTTTTTTTTAAAACAATAGATAAAATGGCCTGCACTAACTGGAGACTACCAGCTGGGTGTGACACATTTGGATATAATGCAGGCAGTGTAACAGAGAGATCAGGGAAAGAGACAAAGAGATTCCTACTAAAACCACTGTCCTCTAAGATGTCAAGGGAACAAATGGAGAGAACCAGACATTTCAAATAAGAAGGATAATGTAACAAACTCAACGAATAAGTAATTATTCTTTATTTTTTTTTTTTTGGTTTCAGTTTCTTTACAAAATTTTATAAACTAGTAATTACGGCAATATATTGTTTGATTTGTTACACGTGCAGATATAATATGCATAGCAATGATAGCATAAAAAGCAGGAAGAAGGAAATGATATATACATGGGGAAGGCTTCCACATTTTGATTTCTCACTAGCATTAAGTTTGTATAAATCTGAAATATATTCTAAGTTAAGAGGCACGAGGTAGACCTTAGACCAACCACTGTTGAGGATCAGCATATGACACCCCAAAATATGGCATTTTGGCATAAGGAAAAGCGTCACTTTGTGACCTTCTGCTTTACTCTCTGAGGTTATAAATAGAATTGTTCCTTCATCTCCCCTAAAGACCTTTATGTGATTGATGTTCTGCCCTACATCTGGAGGAAGAGAATGAAGACACAGGGATATAGATAAAAATCTAAAGAAACAGGCCTTGATAAGTTTCCCCACTTTATTATTATTACATCATACCCTTTTTGTCCAATCACACTTCTATGTGATTATCCATTCTTCGTTAAGCCTAAGCATAAAATACGCAGTTTTCCCTGGGGCTTTGTGTCTTCATTTCTGAAGTCTCCCATGACTTATAAGATTTTGGTGAAATAAATTTGTTATGCTTTTCTCTTGTCTAAATGTCTTTTATTATAGAGGTGTCAGCCATGACTTTGTGATGCATAAGAAAAAGAAGATATTACTTTTTCCCCCTACACAACTAAAGTAGTAAATGAAAAATATATATAATAAATAAAAAATTAAGGAATTAAGATACTATACTAGAAAATATTCACTTAATGTAAAGGAAGAAAAGCAGTAAAGAGGGACAGGGGATCAACAACAACGAAGATACTAGATGTACAGAAAAAACGTAAATTTGCAAATGTAAATTTATTTATTATTTATTTATTTATTATTTATTTATTCCTATTTCCTAATATAGGAATAATGGCATTAATATGTATGCATTAAACAAGTTCAATTTAAAGGTAATGACTGCCAGGCTAGCTGAAGAAACACAGGGTCCAATTATATATCTACAGGACACATGTTTTAACACAAAGATACAAACAGGTTGAAAGCAAAAAGATAGGAAAAGATAAATGGCAACCATATAAAACTTAAATTGACTATACTAATATCAGACAAAAATAGAATTTAAACAATAGATGTTTAAGAGATAAGAGTGACATTTTATACTGATAAAAGTGTCAATCATGACATATTAATATCGTAAACATATATATACTTAATAATAGAGTCCCAAAGTACATGCAACAAAAATTAACAGAATTTAAGGAAGATAAAGACAATTTAAAAATAATGGTTGCAGAGTTCAATATTGTGATGGCTAATTTTATATGTCAATCTTGACTAAGCCACTGAGTGCTCAGATAGCTGGTTGAACATTACTCCTGGGTTTTTCTGTGCAAGTGTTTCCACAGGGTACTAGCATTTGAATTGATGAACTGAGTAAAGCAGATGGCTCTCCCCTATTTAAGTGGTTGCCATTGAATCCCTTGAAACCTTAATAAAACAAAAAGATAGAGGAAGGTTGAATTCTCTCTCTGTCTGATTATATGAGGTGGAAATTTAATCTTCTTCTGCCCTGTAAGCTCATGATTCTCAGGTCTTCAGGCTAGCAGACGAAGCTAGCAGTTCTCTGGTTCTCAGGCCTTCTAACTACTCCACCAGATTTTCCAGGTTTCCAATTTGCAGACAGCAGATTGTGAGACTTCTCAGCCTTCATAATCACGGGAGCCAAAGGCTTAGAATAAATTTCTTCATGTATTTTTTCTCCTATTGATTCTATTATTCTAGAGAACCCAGACTAATGCAAATATTCACTATTTAATAATGAATAAAACAACTGTGCAGATTGACAAAGAAACAGAAGACTTTAAAATCACTATTAGCCAACTAGATCTGTTACATATGTAAACTGCCACCAAACCATAGCAGAATACATGTTCTCTCAAGTGCACATGGAACATTGTCTATGACAGACCATAGCGAGGCCATTAAAAAAATCTCAAGAAAGTTTAAAAGATTTAAATGATACAAGGTATATTCTCTGGCCTCAATGCAATACAGTTAGAAATTAATCACAGAAATAAACTTGGAAAATTTCCAAATATGTACAAATTTAACAAAATACTACTAAATAACCAATGGGTTCAAAAAGTAAATTCCAAGAGGAATAAGAAAACACTAAGATAAATAAAAATGAAGACAAAACATAACAAAATTCATGAGCTGCACCTAAATCAATGCTTAGAAGAAAAATTATAGTTGCAAACAACTACATAAAGGAGAAAAAATGTCTAATTGTTATAGACTTTAATTTTTATTTCCAATATATTAAAGTCCTACCTCCCAGTACCACAGAATATGAATGTTTTTGTACAGTCTTTATAAAGGTAATTAAGATAAAATAAGGTCATTAGTGTGGACCCTAATCCAATCTGACTGGCACCCTTATCAGAGGAAGAAATATGGATACAGAGAAGGACATGTAAAACACAGGTAGAAGATGGCCATCTATATGCCTTGGAGAGTGCAGAAGAAATAAATTCTATCAACACCTTAACCTCAGAATTCAAACTCAGGAATTATGAGAATATAAATTTCTGATGTTTAAGCCAGCCAGTATGTGATATTTTGTTACAGAAGGCTTAGCAAATCAATAATTTAAACATCCCCCTTAACACACTGAAAAAAGGAGAACAAATTAAACTCAAAGTAAACAGAAGGTTGGAAATAATAAATATCTGTGGTAATCAATAAAATTTCAAATAAAAAATTGTAAATTGATCCGTTTAAAAGGTAATTATTGACAAATATTTAGCTAGTTTGACCAAGAAAAAAGAGAGAAGACTCAAATTACTGATATCAAGAATAAATGATGTTCTAGCTATATATATAATCAAATAACACAATATGCCATATTGTTAGAATAAATGGCACTAAGGAAAACCAAAAGAGAACCGTGTAATTATCTCAGTTGTTACAGAAAATTGTTTTGACAATATCCACCAACTCTTCTGGATTAAAACATTCAACAGACTAAGAAAAAGAGGAAGTTTGCTAATCTAATAAAGGGCATTTATGAAAATTTTACAGGTATCATAATATTTAAAGGTGAAACATTGAATGCTTTCCTCCTAAGATCAGAAGCAAAATAATAATGTCATCTTTCAACATTACTATTCAACATTATACAGGAAGTATTTGCCAGGGTAATTAGGCAAGAAAATAAAATAGAAGACATATCAACTAAAACAAAATAAACAAAATTATCTCTATTGGAGGATAACATAATTGTGTATATAAAAAATCCTAAGATACCCACTAAAAACATCTCCTATATGTAATAAATACATTTGGAAAGGTTTCACACAAGTTCAGTATGCAAAAATAGATTGTATTTCCAATGGACAGTCAAAAATGAGATTGAGGAAATAACTCTATTTAGAAAAGAATAAAATACCTAGGAATAAATTTACCCAAGGAAATAAAAGGCTTACACTTATAACAATAAAACACTGCTAAGAAATTAAGAAGACCTACTTAAAAGAAAAAATATCCCATGTTCTTGGATTAGAAAACTTGATATTGCTTAAGATGGCAATACTCCTAAAAGTGATCTACTGATTCAATGCAGTCTCTATCAAAATTCTGACAGCTTTTTGATAAAAACATAAATGCCAGTCCCCAAATCCATATGGAATTACCAGGGATCCCTAATTGACAAAACAATCTTAAAAAAGAGAAACAAATTTGGAGGAGTCACACTTTCTATTTCAAAACTGCTACCAAGATACAGTAGTCCAGACTGGGTAGCACTGGAATAAGGTTAGACATACAGGTAAAGGGAATAGAATTCATAATCCATAAATCAACCCTTATATTGATAATCATTAGATTTTCAACAAGGTTGCCAAGAAAATTCACGTGAAAAAGAATATTCTTTTCAACAAAGGATTTTGGGACAATTGAATATACACACGTAGAAGAATAAAGTTGGAACATTTTCTCGCACCATATATAAACATTAATTCAAAATGTATCATAGACCTAAATGTAATACCTAAAATTTTCTAAATCTTAGAAAAATACTTAAGAGTAAATATTAACAGCTTTGGAGTAGGCAAAGTTCTTCTTAGATGTCATGAAAAGCACAAGTGACAAGAGGAAAAAAAAAAGAAAATTTGACTTCATCAAAATTAAAAACATTTGTTCTTCCAAGGATATCTTCTAGACAGTGAAAACATAACTCAAAGAATTTGAGAAAATATTTGTATATTAAAAATCTGAAAAGAAATTTAAATTCTAAACTCTGACAACTCAATAGTAAATATGTAAATAAAGCAATGAAAAATAAGCTAATGATGGGAACAGCTTTAAGAAACACACACACACACAAATGACCAATAAGCACATGGAAAATGCCCAATATCATTGTTATTAGATGAATGAAAATCAAAACCATGATAAGACAACATGTCACACTCATGTATGAGTAATTAAAAAGACAGTTCAAAAAGACAAGGGTTAGCAAAGATGTGGAGAAACTGAAATTCTCATATGATGCCCATGGAAGCATAAAATAACAGGGACACTTTGGAAAACAGTCTGGCGATCCCTCAAAAAGCTAAACATACAGTTACTATATGACCCAGCAATTCCATTCCTAGGTGTATACCCAAGAGAAATAGAACATATGCCCACACAAAAATTTGCACATGGTTGTTCATAGCAGTATTATTAATAATAACTAAAAATAAAGGCAACTCAAATATCAACATCAAATGATAAATGGATAGGTAAAATGTAATAATATCCATACAATGAAATATTATTGAGCAATTACAAGTAATAAAGTATTGATGTATGTGTGCTACAACATGGTGAATCTTAAAAACATTATGCAAAGTGACAGGAACCAGTTACAAAAGAACACATAATATAGAATTAAATTTATATAATTATAAGAATTAGGAATATGAAAATCTATAGAGACACAAAGTAGATATGCAATTGCCTAGGGTAGGGGGGCTGAAGAGGGGAAAGGAGATGGATGTACTGCTAATGGATGCGGTGTTCTTTTGGGGGTAATGGAAACATTTTTAACTTGATTGTGGTTATGGTTCCACCACTCTGTGAATATGGTTTTTAAAAAAAACATTGAACTGGGGCAGGGTGCGGTGGCTCACGCCTGTAATCCTAGCACTCTGGGAGGCCGAGGTGGGTGGATCGCTCAAAGTCAGGAGTTCGAAACCAGCCTGAGCAAGAGTGAGACCCCGTCTCTACTAAAAACAGAAAGAAATTAATTGGCCAACTAAAAATATATAGAGAAAAAATTAGTCGGGCATGGTGGCGCATGCCTGTAGTCCCAGCTACTCGGGAGGCTGAAGCAGGAGGATCGCTTCAGCCCAGGAGTTTGAGGTTGCTGTGAGCTAGGCTGATACCATGGCACTCTAGCCCAGGCAACAGAGTGAGACTCTGTCTCACAAAAAGAAAAAAAAGGAAAAAGAAAAAGAAAGAGACAGAGCTGTAGTTCTAGTTCTAAGTCCTTAAGTTTCCTTATCCGCCTTCTTTTAGGGTTTTTGTTTTTTGAAATTAATGCTACAAAAATAGCAGATGAATTGAACATCTTGATCAATTAGAGCAAACAATTCAAAAACTTTAGCAAATAGATATCAGTAGTTTCCTAAATTTTCAGAAGCTGTC
>CAUYRT010091772.1:0-14915 GCA_963574885.1 Lepilemur ruficaudatus | reverse complement strand
CAGAAATATACTTAACCAAGAAGGTGAAAGATCTCTAAAAAGAGAACTATGAAACATTGAGGAAACTAATCACAGATGATATAAACAAGTAGAAAAACATATCATGCTCATGGATTAGTAGAATCAACATTGTTAAAATGTCCATAATGCCCAAAGTAATTTATAGATTCAATACAATCCCTATCAATATACCAATGTCATATTTCATAGATCTAGAAAAAATAATTAATTCTACACCTCATGTGGAACCAGAAAATTGCCTGAATAGCCAAAGTAATCTTAAGCAAAAGAAACAAATCAGGAAGCATCATATTACCAGATTTCAAACTATACCACAAGGGTATGGTATCCAAAACAGCATAATATTGGCACAAAAATAGAGATATAAAATGAAACAGAACAGAAAACCCAGATATAAAATCATCCGCATTCAGGCAAATGATCTTTGACAAAGCAGACAACAATATACACTGGGAGAAAAACATGCCTATTCAATAAATAGTGCTGGAGAAATTAGATAGCCACATGCAGAAGAATGAAGTAGGATCCATATCTCTCACCACTCACAAAAATTTATTGAAGATGGATAAAAGACTTAAATATAAGGCATGAAACCATATGAATTATAGAAGAAAATTTTGGAGAAACTATTCTAGAGATAGGTCTAGGCAAAGAATTTATGAGGAAGACCCTAATGGCAATCATAGCAACAACAACAAAAAAAATGGGACTTGTTTAAATTTAAAAGCTTCTGCACAGCCAAGGAAATAATTAACAGAGCAAATAGACAATCTACAGAATGGGATAAAATATTCACAAGCTATACATCTGATAAAGGACTAATAGCCAGAATATAAAAAGAACTCAAGCAAATCAGCAAGAAAAAAATCAAACCACCCCTATTCTTGGTATTAGTTCGAAACTTCTAGTTTTTTACCATTAAGACCATTAAGGATGATGCTGGCTGTAGTTTTTTTGTAGACATTTGTTATCAAGTTGAAGCAGCTCCCTTCTATTCCTAGTTTACTGAGAGTTTTTATTGTGAATGGGTATTGGATTTTTTCAAATGCTTTTTCTGCATCTATTGATGTGATTATGTGGTTTTTCTTTTTCAGCCCATTTGTGTGATGGATTACACTAATTGATTTTTGAATGTTGAACTAGCCTTGCATACCTGCAATAAATAACAATTGTTCATGTTATAAAATTTTTTATACAGTAAATTTGATTTGCTAAGATTTTGTTGTTTTAATATTAATTTTTGCATGCATGGTTATGAGAAATATTGGCCTTTAGTTTTCTTTCTTATAATGTCTTTATTTGGTTTTGGTCTTGGTATTAGGGCAATGCTGGCTTCATGGAATGAGTATAGAAGTTTTCCCTTTTCTTCTATCTTCTGAAAGAGATTTTGGATAATTGATATAATTTCTTCCTTAAATGTTCAATAGAATTCATCAGGGAACCCATATTGGCCTGGTGCTTTCTGTTTTGGAAGGTTATTAATTATTGATTTAATTTCTTTAATAGATATAAGCCTAATCCAATTATCTGTTTCTTCTGTGTGAGTTTTGACAGATTGTGGCTTTAAAGGAATTGGTCAATTTCATCTAGTTTATCAAATTTATGAGCATAGAGTCATTCATAGTGCCCCACTGTTATTTTTTTAACGTCCATGGGATTTGTAGAGTGTCACTTTTTACATTTTTCATAATAGTAATTTAGTTACTATTAGTAAAAGGTCTTATTTCTTTTTTATGTTAGCATGTTCCAAGTAAAATGTATAAATGTAAACCACTATGAATAGATATTAATAATTTACCCATAATTTTTCAATGCCAACACATGGTAAATAACATAGCGATCAAATACTAATTAATTTAACCAATTCCTGAGTAAAATGCTGGCAGATGTAATCTGGCATACTAAAATGTGGTATTACACACTTTAAGTTCAACGATAATGGTTTTTTTTCCATTTGCATTTCCTAGCATATAGTTCACTTAGTATATTTTCCTATTTTATCCAAATTGATTGTTCCATTAATCTTACAGAAACACACACAGTATTTTGAAGGTTATATCTTAATATGTCCAAAGCCATCTCAACAAGACTCACGGGATCAATGATGAGCATTTAGAAGTTAAATAAGACAGATATCTCAAAGTACAGGTATAGTTTTGTACCAATAATGGAATATAGTCCAAATGTGGCTGTTGTTTTTTAAAAGAATCTATTAGATTTAATTAAACAACATTATCAAGATGCAGAAAAGACTATTAAAAATAAATTAGAATACAAAACACCAAAATTAAAGGAGAGCTAGTGCTAAAAACATCTTAACTGGTATAACTGCTAAAATAAAATAGGGTACTAAAAAAGTTCAAATTAATGGATTCTACCTTCAATATAAAATAAAGATATATGAAAAATGTCAGAAGATAAGAGAGAAGCTATAGAAACACTCAACTTTTCTTTTTACAAAGGCTGTATGGAAAAAAAGAGTACTCTGGTATTTAAAACTTGTAATATATTTAAAAATAATTAATTATATTATTAAGAAGGAAATGGTAAAATAGGAGCATAAAGTAGGATTGTAAAAGATGATACCTAAATAACAAATAGAATAATAAAATTATCTCTACAAAATTTGAAGGGTCTCAAATACAATTGATTAAATATATAAAATACATGAAATACATCTTTTCATTAGTAAAAATAAAAATGCAAATAGCTATGAGCTATAGGTTAAAAAAGTGCTCAGGATTCAGATACTATTTTCATGTTTATTTTTTTCAAATATAGAGATTATATCAACATTTCTCATATTGGAGGAAAATAATGTTGTGATCTGTTTGTAGCTCAATTATAAAATCAGGGCTATTATACTACTCACAGCTTTCTACTTTGAGTTTGTAAAATTAAAACAAAAAAATTAATGAAATAAGTAAATATTCAGTTTGAAATTATACAAAAGTAAGGATAAAAACAAAAAGAAATTCTCAACCTCTTGTTCAGGATTATTGCCAGAGTGGATAAATTTCCTGTAAATATTGATCACAGTCTTTGGCTGGTCACATTTATACTATTTTGTAAATACCCACGTGATAAAATTGGACAATGCTGAAGTTAATTTTTATTTAGATTTTTAGATGATATATTCGGATTGTAAATCAGATGATTTTAGTGGCTTAATAAGTTAAATGCATGATTGATAAATAATTTTATATTATATAACTACATATTATATAATGCTTAATACCTATTTAAATTTATTCATATAGTAGATAATGCCTTCATAGGAAAGTGATAAATTTCATGATTGCTCTGAATGAAAACTGTCAGCATAAGTCTATACTAATAAGATTTCGTATATTTTAGATAATATTTATTTTGTAAATTTATTTTGAAAATAACAGAAAAACCCGATGAGATAAAGCAGAGTCTTCTGAAAGCTGTGTTTTCCTTTGTTTATAGCAATTGAAGAAATCCTAGGAGTGTTCATGAAAATGAATGCAATAATATAGGAAATACAATAGTAAAAACTCTGTATTATATGTCAAGTTCTTGAATACTTTTTTGAATGTTTGCCATGCTCAGTTACATCAACTTCAGTACATAACTGAAGTGTTGGAAGCATCATTTCTTATCATCATTTGGTTTTAACATCTACTCCGAGTATTTCCCTGGTAAAAAAATGTATTTGATACTATTGCGGATGAAATTTTTCTTTGGTTACATATTAACTTGCCATTTCCCTACTGCTTTTTAAAAATATATTGATATTGGTTTTATATACAATTCACATCAATCAACTTAAACCATGATGAACTACAATGCAAAAATATAAGCTATAAAATTTAATAAAATCTTTTAAGGTGATGATATGTTTTTGATCATCACCTAGGAAGGAAGTTTGACAGGCCATTTGTCATAGAAATTTTGAAACACCAGATACTGAAATTATCTTCCTTCTGTTTGTTTTGTTATATTCTTTATAGTCAAAGTATATCTGATTAATGAGTTTTTCAATGTATTTTCTTCTATCTGTTACTTAAATAATATTTTTCACTCTGTCTCCTCTAATATAGCTAGCGCTCTGTAACTTTGGGTTCTACATCCATGAATTCAACCAATTGCAGATTGAAAATATTAGGGGAAAAATTTCATCTGTACTGAACATGCACATACATTTTTTTCTTGTCATTATTCCCTAAACAATACAATATAACAGCTGTTTACATAGCATTTACATTGTATTGAGTATTATAAATAATCTAGAAATGATTTAAAGTGTATGGGAGCATGTGCATAGGTTATATGCAAATACTTCACCATTTTCTACCAGTGATTTGAGCATCCATGGATTTTGGTATCCATGGAAAGTCCTGGAACTAATTTCCCATGATACTGAGGGAGGACTATATATATGTGTGTATATGTGTGTGTATGTGTGTGTGTGTGTATGTATATAAATTCACTGTTAACCTTTTTGAATATGTTTAAAGATATATTTCATTTACTGCGTAACGTAGATGCAATTTACCTTCATTCCTTCGTTTCTACACATTCCTGTTAAAATAGAGCAGAATATGTTTGGGAGTAAACTATTTCTTAAGAGGATAAATGTAGTCCATATAAATGTAGTAGGATACAATGAACTTGTACTAAAAAAGTAATTATCTCCTGAGAATTAAACCCATAAAATACTCATGTAACAAATATGGTTAGAGGCTATTATTTAAGATAAGGAATACTTCCATATTTGCATAACAAAACAAATAATTGGATATTGGATCTCCTCCACCACTAATAATTTGAATTTGAATTGAGAGGATCTTGCAACAGATGTTGCAGTAAGTAATTGATAGCTAAGACTGCTGAGAGAGGAGCAGATATCTGTTTTTTTTGTTTTTGTTTTTTGACACAAAGTCTCCCTCTGTCATCCAGGCTGTAGTGTAGTAGCTTGGTCATAGCTCACTGCAGCCTCAAAAAAAAAAAAAAAGAACTTCTAAGTTCAAACAATCCTCCCACCTTTGCCTCTCTATGAGAGCCCTATTTATGAAATAGGACTACAGATATGCGCCACCATGCTTGGCTAATTTTTATTATTTTTTGTAGAGATAAGTTCTCGCTGCATAGCCTGAGGCTGTCTCAAAGTCCTGGCCTCAAGTGATCCACCTGTCTTGACTTCTCAAAGTGCTAAGATTTCAGGAGTGAGCTACCATGCCCCACCAATGTCTTTATTTTTAATGAACATCCTTTGTAATCCCCTTGTAAACTGTGAAGGTTTGTAAGGAATTTAACTCACATACTTTTATTTCTCCTTCTTCTCCTTCTCCTTCTCCTTCTCCTTCTCCTTCTCCTTCTCCTTCTCCTTCTCCTTCTCCTTCTCCTTCTCCTTCTTCTTCTTCTTTTTTTGTTAGAGACAGGATTTCACTATATCACCCCGGCTGGAGAGTAGTGGCATGATCATAACTCACTGCAACCTCGAACTCCTGGGCTCAGGTGATGATGCTCTCCTCTCAGCCTCCTGAGCAGCTAGAACTACAAGCATAAGCCACTGTGCCCCACCATACCAATTCTTGATACACACTCCCATAGTTACTTTTTATCTCTTGGGTTCAGGAAGCTTTATTGGTTTTCTCAGGTCTGGTGACAGCAGTTACACAATGTCTCTGTGTATAAGAACGCACTTATGTACGTTTTATTGAAATTTTTGGCAGAAATTGTCTGCATGTATCTGCCTAACAAACTTTTTCATTCACTCTTTTTCTTTCCTCATAATCTGTTTCTGTAAAGCAATCTTCTAACTTATTATTATAATCAAGATAATTATTATAATTATTACTATTTCTGTATCATAGTAACTATTTTATCCTGCCATTACAAAATGCATAACTCACGAATCTCCAAACAATTACAAATTTCTAGTAACATTATAGCATTGTACCTATTACTAGATCAGTAATTAGCTACTAGTGTGACCTCAAGCTAGGTACTTCCTCTGCTTTGTATTTTCTGGTCCTCCTATCTTATTTCTTTTTCTTTTTCCAGTTAGCTTTTCAAGGATGTGTCTTTCTTTGAAGTGCTCTCTTATCAGACATATGAAATATTTTCCTCTGACAGAGTTTGTAAATGAAAATATCTGGATCAATTCTTCTCATTATAATATTTTAATAACTACTGAGAATCTATAACATACCAAGAATCCACTAAATGCTTCTGTATGCTGTAGTACAGCAATTAATAATATATATCAGAATCTGTGCCTTTTCCTTCATTACTGTATTATTATATATACTATTATTTTATTCAGAAATTCAGTTGTTGGAAATGTTTTTATTACTCCCTCTCCTTTGTATTGAATAACCCAGTGAACACCTATGCACCGAAACATTTCTGAAATATAAATTAAAAAATGCAGTTAACCTTAATAGTCATTTTACTGCCAAAGAATATCTGAGGAACACTATATTGTTCTGTATTTTTGAATTGTATGACTGTAATTCAGGTTGGAAAAGGAAAACTCCTAAAATATTCTGTGAATGTGTTGACCCATCTATAAAAATTATGGGAAAAAATTACATAATCCGTGATTATAATCTCTCATTAAGACTGACTACTGAAGTATTTTGTGTAAAACTTCTTTGTAGGACAAAACAATAGTAATGTATCTACCTCTACAAAGAATAGCATGTTCATTTTCCCTTGAATTTAATAGTACAGGGTGGGGCATGGTGGCTCATACTGTAATTACAGCATGTTGGGAGACTAGGCCAGGAGGACTGCTTGAGGCCAGAAGCTTGAGACTAGCCTGGGCAACATAAGGAGATCCCATCTCTGCAGAAAAAATAAATAAAAAGTAAAAACCCTAGCTGAACCCGTGCCTGTAGTCCCAGCTGAGGTGAGAGGATCCCTTGAGCTCGGGAGTTTGAAGCTGCAGTGAGCCTTGATTGGGCCACTGTATTCTACCGTGGGTGACAGAGAAAGACCCTGTCACTAAAAACAAACAAATGAACAAAACAAAACCTAATGGGACTAAAAAAGAAAAAAAATATTTAAAATGATAAACATATGGCTTTTTAAAGAATAACCTGGCTTTAAGTTTATGCCAAATAAAGGAATTGCTCTTGTTTTCCAAAATCTAAACCTTTGATCTTTCCAATTGTGACTCATTGTAAATATGCTGCATATAAAAATTCTATGAATTGGATATTAGCAAGGTAAATAAAATTTGATACTATATAAGTTGGTTTTTAACCTTAATATGCTGAAGATATGGTTTTTTAAAATATATATTTTATATTTTAATACACATTAAAAAGGAACTGAAATATCTCAGGAATAAAGGGATCTCTAGAGGTCATTATTCAGTTTCTGGAAAGTACTGCAACTAAGTCATCTTTGACAGGTTGGTGTATTTTCTACCTTTATAGACCTCTGGAGAGAGTTTCTGTGTATTTAACAATTCTCATTGTGAGGAATGTTTAGCTATTTCTAACCTAAAATGCTTATGTTTTACTTTCAGATTATTAGATATTATTATTGCTTTGCTTCTGGCCTCAGTAAAGGTGAAAAATAATCTTTCTCCATCTTCTCCTGGTAATGTTTTATATTTATGAAATCATTATTAACTTATACCTTTGCTTTTCCATTTCTATTTTAAATCCTTTTATTATCTCATCATCATCGACTTTGACTTTCTATTAGAAATTATCTTTTGCACATTGACTTCTATTTTACAAATAGTATGCAAATAATATAAATCATGTCTGTAAATTTCACCCGGCTTATTTTTTATCACCTCATCAGATATCAGCTAGATATATTGTTACCAAGTTTGGAGAGCCTGTTTGAGATGGGCTAGTTTCAAACCTGGCTGTTAGCATCCCCCAATTTTGTTTTGGGAGCTAAAGGACACACTTATAAGAGAGGCAGTTATATCCCATGGGCATTGAAAAATGAACTTAAATTCAAATCAAATTAGTGAATATATTTGGAATGGTGTGAATTAAATATGTACTATATGAAGTATAAAAATTCACTTGAAGGGTGAAGTGTGGTCTCACCCCAAAAGGCAGTCATTCATTTGAGCAGCTAAACATAAGGTGTTATAAGAAGTTTTTAATACTTAGAGAGATAATATGTATTAAAATGTCATGACCATTATCTCAGTAGTGATGCGGCATTATTGACCGGAAGCTTGCTAGGAAGCTAGAAATGTTCTAAAGTGTGGTGAGTAGTTAACAAGAGCATATAAATAAATACATATAAATTCATTGAAGTGTTCACTTATGGTGAACCATACCTCAATTAAAAATAAAAAAAGAATTATGTACAGCAAAAATAAATGGTGGTTTGAAATATAAGCCTCCAAAATGAAAGTCACAAAAGCAAATGCTCAAATATGCAGGTGCTGATTTTCAACTTGACTGATCGTAATAGGAGCAACTCTCAGTTGCACGTTGTAGAGTAAATATCTTAGAGAATGTTAATATAATGATGGTTAATGATTTTTTTCAGAGCAATAGCAGCCCAGCTAGTGTGTGTGTGTGTGTGTGTGTGTTTGTGTGTGTACATAGGTACATATTTTGTATGCATATTTTTACTGTAAAATGAACATGTTCATTGAAAATAAGAAATCACAGAAAACTATAAAGTTAAATAAATTAAAAGCAACAAAATTTAGTTCAAAATCGTATATTTGACAAAGCATTATTCCAATGTATTTTACCTTAATCCATTAGCTTTTGCTTGAAAGCATTAATACATGTTCCAAATTTCTTCCTAACTTTCACTTGGGGAAATATTCAGTATATTGGATTATGAAATAATTTATCTTTACAGATGTTGTTAACAAAGTTCTTGTGATATATGAGTTGCTAGATTCTACATGACCAGATAATATAGAATTATATTTTATTGATTAAACTTAGGAAATAGAATAGCTTATTAATATTCCTAACAAAAATAGTCATTTGAATGATCAATGTCAAATATTTCAAAATAATAATTTGTAAAGGTGATGCTTTCAGAAAAATAAATCAGTGAAAATTATCAACTTTGTTTCTTTAAAAGAAAAATTATTGGAAAAGTTCTACCATCAACAAATAGTTATTCTTTACTTAGTCTGCTTTAGTTACTGAATAAGACAGTCCTTAACCTCAAAATTTTTCCTGCCTCACATAATTAGCAGTTAAGTTTACCTATACAAATTTTTATTGATTTAACGTACATAAAATATTTAGTATATGGTAAGTACTATTCTAAATACTTTGTAGATTTTAACTAATTTAATCCTGAAAGCAACTCTAAGACTTAAGTAGTGTTATGATCTCCATTTTATTACTAGGGAAACTGAAGCATCAAGAGATTAAGAAAGAAGCAAGCACATAGCAAGTGGTAGATAGAGCCGGCATTTTAATCTATATCTTCTGTCTCTATACTTCTGTACCTCCTGTGTTTAATAGCTATCTCCTGGTTTATGTAGCTTTAATATACAAACACTAATTTATCTATGATATGATTTTGTCATATATAAAATTACCTTGCTATCAAAATATCCCAGTCCCATATTTATATAAGTTCAACCATGGGGAACCCCCAACTCACTATCTCATCTCTTCTTTTTGGACATCTTTGGTATTTGTATCCCACTTTTTCTTGCTCTCTAAACACCTGTTCTTTTGCCCAAATGTTACTTTTCCTAGCAGCAGAATGTTTTTCTTTATAAAAAAGGATTATGAGTTAATGCAATTTATTAAATAGAGATATTAGATGAAGGAGGACAAAATAAGTATTGTCAGAAAAGTTATTCAGAGGTGGCTTAGTGAAGTTGGAAAAGGATAGTCTTTGGCATTACAAAGACGTAGGTGTACCTTTGGGTAAATCCACTAACCTCTCTAAATAAGTTTATACAAACAAAATAGTGTTTATTATAAGGATTGAAGCTAGGAATTTCACAAAATCGAAGGCAGTAAATTCATGGGCCTCAGAACCTAGAGCATGTATCTCTGTGGGTATGTCTAGAAGAAGCTCAGAGATTATTCTTTCTACATTTCTACTTCCTATCTTTATTGATTCTGCTTTATAGAGTCAAGCTTCCTTTGCATATCACCTTGCATGATGAAGTGCAGATAGCTCTTCTATTGCAATTAAAAGAGAAATGCAATTAAAAGCACCAAGAGATACCTCCATACACCTATCAGAAAGGCAACTAAGCAAATAAATGACAGAAAAAATATGTGAGAATTTGTATTGCTGGTGAGGATGCTGAGCAAGTAAAACTCTTTTGCATTGCTGCAGGAAATAAAAAATACTACAGACAATTTGGAAAAGTTTGACTGTTGCATAAATTAAAACATACTTACCTTACAATCTAGAAATCTCATTCCTAGGTAAATTCCTAAGAAAAATGAAAACAGTATGTCCATACAATGATTTACACACTAATGTTCACAATAGCTTTATCACAATAACCCCAAACCAGAACTAATGTAAACATCCATCTATAGGTGAATGAATAAACAAATTGAGGTGAATCCAGGTAATGACAAGCAAGAAAAGGCATTAATCATTAATGTATGCCCTCTCTTCTTTCCAAAGATGTCCACATTCTAATTTTAAAAAACTGTGCTATACAGAGTTTTAAATAAAGAAGTCTGAAAAATTTTCCATCACTTTTTAAGTTCTTGGAAAAAATGTAAACGTATCACCTATAAAAATGTACACATTTTTAGACTTAACAAAGCACACATACCTTAGCATTCAGGATTTCCTAACTTGTTTTAAAATTATCCAAAAGAAGACATTCAATGGGTTTTAAGAAAATATTTCATAAAAATATTAAAGCTTATTCCTGTACAAGAACAACTGATTAAAATAATTTAGAATGAAAAGTTTCTAGCCAAATTTCACAGATACTTGCATAATCATTGGCTGAGGTTAAAAAATGATAGCATTATTCTTTAAATTTTTCCCTTTTAGGAAGCTCTAAAACAGATTTTGTACATTTTCAAAGTATAAAAATAATCATTTAAAAATTTCTAAAAGAATTTCAGGAAAAAATCTAGAATTACTTAATTCTAGGTGTCCTTAGTTTTTACTTTGGAAACATCACTGTGATGATATTAAGCTTTTTTTTTATTGCTAGTCATATTATTTTAGTATTTATATATCACGCTGTTATAAAATTCTGTATAGTTTTATAAACCTTTCAATATACACCACACTAGGTTAACATATAAAGTAAATTAGCATTAAATTATCTAGCTTTCTCATGAGATCTGTATGTAAAGCAATTAACTAGAACCTTAAATCTTTTGTCCTCCAACAGTTTCTAGATGTGGACATAAATTAGAAAAACGCAAAATATTGGAAAATATATTAGGAGGAAAAGAAATGAGTTGTTTATATTTCTTTAATACTCCCACAACTTTTTTGAGTGTATTGTTATTTCTTTTATGTATAAGCTCTTCTGGGGAACTTTGTACCACTGAATTAATCTATAACCATGTTTGTAGGGAATAAAAAGAGGCGAGAATTCAAATAGGGTTATACCACTGCACTTCATGAAATGACTGGTATTTTAAAAAAGGATTTTCTTCAGGAATTGGGCAGATACTTGTCTCATTCACAGTGGATGCCCCATTATAGATAGTCTTTATCTCCCTGTTCTAAAACACTGACACTTTTTGGTTTGGCAACCTGCTCCTCTTTCTATTTATGTTTGGTTTCAGTAATTGTGCTCGCATCTTCTTGTAAAACAAATCTCATTTGATTACAAGACCAAATCAGCCTATTTGTGTACAGAACCCCAAGGGACTGGAATTTAATCCCTTGAGTATTTAACATTCTAGTGAGTCAGGAGCAAAGCTAAAGTAAATTGATGATCAGAGACACCAATGCCTAAATTCGTGGGTAGAGCTGACAGATACACTCTTTGTTCTATTAAAAGCTTGTAGACACTTTGTTTTTCCCCAATAACCTCCAAGAGGGAATGAGACTGAACACAATTCAAAACATCAATATAAGCATTTTGAGCCATTAGCAAGAGTGAATTGATGGTCTCTATTAATTCTTAAAAATGCTAAATTTAAATGAACGATACTCAGCTGGAATTTCTATTCACTTTGCTTCTTTTAAAACAGAGCATGAATTGTCTCTATGGCTGTCTTCACTGCACAATTCATTTGTGTGCTTTTGATTTTTCTCTCTCAGATTCTCTAGCTATTTTCTGAAAGAGTAAAAAATTGTCATATTAGCTAATCTTCAATTTCAGTTTTTGTATTGTGCTTGGATTTTTCTGTAAATCTATATTCATATTTATTCTATCTCTTTTCTGTCTTGAATTGATAGGTAGACAATGACCCAATAGAAAGAGCATGGTAGAGGGTTAGCATTTACCACCCAAAAAAACCACTGGCCATAAAATCCAAGTGGGCCAAAGTAAGAAACGAGAGTTAAGAGGAAAAGCCAGGTTATAGCAGATCTATGTGTAGGAAGGGTTAAAATGGATGAAAAGAGGCAAGTGGGTCTGGAATCTTTTTATGCCATGTCCACAATTAATGGATTTGCTGTAACAGGATCAATTAAGGTACATTCAATGTTTATTTTCAAATGGTTTCCATAATACTTATGAATTTTTTTGTTTGTTTAAATCAGGCTAGAGCTCAAAGATGGCTTTCTTTGTTTTTATTTATTAAATGATGTGTAATCATTACTGTTAACATATAATATGTAATATATAACATACTGTTACCTGTTTCAGCTATTCCCCAGAAGTACATACAAGTGTTTACTGGCAGTGCTACCTCTGCTTCACAGTTAATTGAATTGTAATGGTTTTGTGCAATTCCAGATCCTCTCTTGTTCTCTTAAGATTGATTTGCCATGGCATTGCTAGGTGGATGTGAAAACAGCCTCTTGTTTCTCAGATTTTAACAATCTGTGTCCCTTTTACCTTCTGGAAACTGATATCTTCAGGCAGTGCTAACTGTGATTTCAAGCTACAGGAATATATCAGTTAATGCCGTAGAGGCTGTATCTCTTCACACTCATCTTACTCAGAATTTGATGTTTGTGTGGTCCTACTTTGAATTCCTGAATGTCTGCCCCAGTCCTAAATCTCTTGAACTAGATTTTCTTAGGATTCTGTATTTAGCTGGTAATTAGATTTTCTGTCTTTATATCAGTTTGACTTTAGGACTGCCACCTGTTTTCCCAAGAGTTTCAGCTTGTCTGATTTCCTACTGTATTAATCAATATTATGGCAACGACAAATGGCTAAATTACAAAATAAACTAGCATAAGCAGAATTAAAGGGAAATAGTGGTTTCCATAGCTGGATATTCCACCCCCCACCTCTTAACTCCACCTCAGCCTTTCCTGTCTTTTCCTTTCCTTTGTAGTTCTTTAGTTACATCCTGCAGACAGGCCTTCTCTACTTTGAGGGAAAGTGAATACTGCCGGCACCAAATTCATGTTTGCCTATTTATCATCCTAGGAGGAAGCTGAAGAAAACTGCTTTCCAACAGGACCCAGAAATCAATCCCAGTAAAAGACTGTGGCTCCTGGGTCATATGATCATAGATGGACCATTTGCTGAGTCCGAAAAGTCTAAGTTATATGAACATCCCTGTTGTAACAACAAAAGACAGTACTAATATCAGAAAAATAAGATGGAAGAACTTTCCAGACAAATAAAAACCAATATATTTGCCTTTCTCTAGGTTTTTAAAATTTTTCTTGGCAATTGCTTTATTGACTAACCTATCCCTTAGGTTTAGTCCTTTTCCCACCTCAGCTTAAGTGGCTGGGCATCATGTTCCAATTTTATCCTGGAAGCAAAATCAATGATCAGAAGACTACATGTAGAATGTCATTAAAATTATTAGACTGAAAATTATAATACCATTATAAAAACAGTAGTAAAGTAACTACCTTACAGGTCAATTGGAGAACTAAATTAGGTGATATATACAGATTCTTTAGAATAGTTCTTGCAATAGTAAAATTACATAAGTATAGTTATATATAGTTATAACATAAGTAATATATAGTTGTTATTACATAAGTATAGTTATATAACATAGTTACAATAATATTATTATTGTCATTAATATCTCTAAGACTCAATTTTCATATCAGTAAAATCAAGGATATTCTCCAGATAAGAGTCTGACAAATGTCTATATGGCCTAGGTATATTACATAAATTAATGAAACAGAATTTGAGGAAATGAGCTTGCTTGAGCTAAGAAAAGATAAGGGCACCTGGTGCATCTGTAGGTAGAAATCACAACCCAGCAGTTGACTCCTGATATGAACGTTGTGCCATTCTTATCAGATATTATCATTTTTCAAAACAGCCAGATCAAGATTTCATTGTTAAATATCCTAATATTTAAATTTCAATTTTTTCATGTTGAACACTGTACAAGTTGAACATTGCATGTCTGTGGTAAATCAGTCACAAAGTCCTTCTTGATTTGGAGGAGGGGATGGGTGTATACACATCTAATGGGTGCAGTGGACACGCCTGAAGCTCTGACTCTAGTGGGGCAAAGGAAATTGCCTTTGAATCTTTTAAATTAGTGAGTAGAACTCCATGCTATACACTAATTTGTATTAACTGATCAACATTTAACTGCACGTATAGTAATAACATTCATTGGGTGTCCGGCAGATGAATGTTACCACTATATGTGCACTTAAATGGGTGTGCACAGCATCCATTAGGTGTGAATATGCCCATCCCCCCCACCTACCCAACACCCGATGAATGTTACTACTATATGTGCACATAAGTGTTGATCAGTTAAAATAAAGAATAGCCAGGTGGATGGAAGTTACAGAAAAGGAATTACAGGAGATGGAGTAGACTTGGGAAGGGAAGTTTGGGTGCATTTGCATTT
>CAUYRT010091768.1:0-40919 GCA_963574885.1 Lepilemur ruficaudatus | reverse complement strand
TATGGTAGCATAGGCAGAAACAGGGAGGCAAGAAGAAAAAGGTTGTTGTAGAGAAAATGAAAATAATTTAATTTTAGATATAATTTTTCGGAGGCAGCTTAACATGACAGACTCGAGTTCAAAATTTTCTTTTCTTTCTTTTCTTTTTTTTTTTTTTTTTTGAGACAGATTCTCACTCTGTTGCCTGGGCTAGAGTGCCGCGGCGTTAGCCTAGCTCACAGCAACCTCAAACTCCTGGGCTCAAGCAATCCTCCTGCCTCAGCCTCCCAAGTAGCTGGGACTACAGGCATGTGCCACCATGCCCGGCTAGTTTTTTCTATATATTTTTAGTTGGCCAATTAATTTCTTTCTATTTTTAGTAGAGACGGGGTCTTGCTCTTGCTCAGGCTGGTCTTGAACTCCTGACCTTGAGCGATCCTCCCGCCTCAGCCTCCCAAGAATTTCCTTCCTTTTTAAGGTTGAATAATATTCCACTGTGTGGCTAGACCACATTGTGTCTATCCATTCATCTGTCAGTGGACATCTGAGTTGTTTCCATCTGTTAACTATGGGGCAGAGGCCGCCGTGGGCATGGGGTGCAGCACACTGCTTTCAGTTCTTCTGTGTACACCCAGAAGTGGAGTTGCTGGATCAAATGGTAATTCTATATTTAATTTTTTGAGGAACAGCCAAAATGTATCCTAATCAATTTTTAAAAAGAAAATTCATGACTACTTGTTAGAGACAATTCAACATCTAAAATTAACTTCAATTTTTAATTTTAAAGCTCCTCTGAAGAAAATGTCCTTTTTGATTGTTTTGCAAGCAAAGTCAGTCTCACTGACTTTGCTACGATTGGTACTCTAAAGACAGTTATTTAATCTAGTTCCTGAAGGCAAAAAGGGCTCATTCAAATAAAATAAACTTCCTGCACAAATTTGCAGATGAAACTGTCTCACCCATTTGTTCCCCGAGTCCTCTCCGTACAAATACAAGGGGGCTGACGGTTAGGATATTAACGAGAACGATTCCAGGTGAGAGTCACGGTCAGGGCCGACGTTAGGCGAAGATCTTCAGGAAACTGAGAGAGCCCAGGTTAGCACCTCATTCCCTCCGTCTCCTTGTCCTCAAACACTCAGTGAGCACCGCGGGCCAGTTCCAGCGCTAGCCCTTAGAAAAAGGAAAACGATTACAGTCTTGCACCCGCCCAAAAAAGACAGGGGCCTTGCTCCGCCCCTCCGCTCATGCTCCCGTCTGACTCCAGTGGTGCGCTTGTGAGCGTTCAGCGACGGACTTTCTGGGAGAACACTGTAAAATCATTAGGAAGTGATAAATTTTGAGTATTTTCCACGTTTGGGTTTTTAATATAATTTAATTGTAGGTTTATATGATTCAGTTTTTTTGTTTGTTGAGACAGGGCTCTTCTGTTGCCCAGGCTGAAGTGCTCCAACGTCGCTCACTGCAGCCTCCAGTACGTGGACTCAAGCGATCCTTCCGCCTCAGCCTCCCAAGTAGCTTAACTAGGACTACACGCACGTGCCGCCACGTCCGGCTAATTTAAAAAAATTAAAAACATTCCTTTTTTTTAGAGGCAGGGTCTGGCCACGTTGCCTAGGCTGGTCTCCCACTCCAGGGCTCACATTTCACTCCGGGAACGCGCCGCCCGGCCGGGAGGGGGCGCCACGGCGCCGAGAGAGGCGGGCGCGGTGCCTCACTGGGCCACCGGGCGGCGACAGACACCGCCAAAGCGCGGCGGGGGGGGGGAGGCGGAGGCGGACGGCCCGGGGCTCAGCCGCTGAGCCCCTCCTCTGCCCCGAGGGACGACGGAGACGCTGCCCCCGCCACTTCGGGCGTGTCCCGGGGTTCCTCGTCCGGAAAACCCG
Organism: Lepilemur ruficaudatus; assembly: GCA_963574885.1. NCBI lineage: Eukaryota > Metazoa > Chordata > Mammalia > Primates > Lepilemuridae > Lepilemur > Lepilemur ruficaudatus. The sequence goes on along the minus strand of CAUYRT010091768.1, from coordinate 39,057 downwards.
CGCTCTGGCCCGCAGCGGCCGGAGTGGTCCCGCACACCGCGCAGGCGCGCCCCGGCGGCTGCCGTACCCGGCGTCCTCTGCGGCCGGAAGTCGGCCCGGCGGGCCTTCCGGGCATCCCTCGCGGGATCTCCGCACTGCTTCCGCCTGGGTATCCCGAGCGAGTCCAGGTGGTTTCTTGGCTGGAGTTAATTAATCACCAGGCAATTAGTTTATATTTTCCCCGATCCTGAGGCCAGCTGGATTGGTGAGGAAGGATTAGGGACAAGAGCTTCCTCTTGAGTCACCCTGAGGCAGCAGCACCTGGGAGATGCAGGGAAGGAGACAGCCCAGGCTTCCGGTAGGGGCGGTCCACGAGGGCAGGGCCGGGCTCGGGCTGTAAAGCCTGGAGTTTGGATGAGGAAGCCTGGATTCTCCTCCCAGATCTCCCGCCAGCTCTGCCTGACCTTGAGCAAAGCATTCAACTCTGCTGGGCCCCGGTTCTTCAGCAAACACTGATGCTCCCTGACAACCGTTTCCCTCCTTCCTCCCTCCTCTTCCTTTCTTCCCCCCAACCTCCAACAAAGCAAACGCAGAGCCTTGGCAGACACTGGCCATCCTTCCAGGACCAGATGTTTATTAAATATCTCCCAGACACAACTATTTCCACTAGTTGGCTGCAACTCAAATCATATAGTTATGGGTTCATTGCATTTTACTCTGTAGAGAGAGGTGCGTGTTCGTATGTTTAATGAAACGTGGTGGGGGCTTTGAAGCTAATGGCCCAGGCTTATCAAGGTCTTAAAATGGCCCTGTGACGTTTGAGTCCTGTCCTTCCTACTTCCCAGCCATGTGAATTGGGACCAACTCCTCCCTCTCTGAACTCATTTCCTCATAGATATGGCAGGGAAGACGATGCTTTGGGTAGAGCAAGGAGGTGGCTTGTTGAGCATAGTAGGGACCAGTATTTGGAACTGAGGCCCAGGTGATTCTCAGGAAGCCTCAGCCCTGCAAACTGTGGATCTGGGACAATAAGCCCTGAGACCACAACTGATAGGAAGCAAGTTTATGAGGATTCAGAGGGCTAATTGGGTTGGGGGAAAGCAGGAGAAATGAGGAGGACATTAACCACGGTCCCAGCCTAGAGAATCTGGGACTTACTCAGGTCAGTTCCTACACTGACCTGCATATTTAACAACCAGTTTTTTTTACAGGTTTGAAACAATCAGAGCAGGCTTACTGGGGACTCTGGAGGCCTGCTCTGTCCACAGGCATTAACTCCTTAATTGCTAGATTTGGGGGGAAGTCTAGTGGAGGGACTGGAGCGGCTGGGCAGTAAGGGGTACCTGGGGGGTTTGGGGAAGTGGCTCATTACCAGCCCATAGCGGGCACTCAGTTTGGCCCTATCAGAGCATACTGGCTGGAAATCTGCCTTGCTTAGGGAGCAGCAGGTACCAGGCGTGGGGTGAGTGGATGATGGCAGTACAGCTCGGTGAGCAGGTGAGGCTGCACTCCCTGGCACTTCAAGGCTGGGGTCAACCAGTGGAGTCTCGGCTCCTTGGGGCTCCTGAACTTTTGAGCAACAGCCCCCCTGCCCCCCACAGAACTTCACCAGGATCTCTGGTCCTCCCAGCTTTGGGACGTGGGAAAATCCTTTCCCCTTGCTGTTTCTACCTGAGGCATTTCGTGTCTCCTCTGTTTTTAAACTGCTGCTCTCCTCTTTCGCAACAGACTTGAGACCACCATCATTAGCAACTGAAAAACTAGTTCTTTCTTCAAGGGCAAGAAAGGCTGAATCGTCCAACCCTGCCAGGATACAAGGGGAGATATTTGCATTGTGTTTTTCTATGGTAAGGAAAGAGAAGAAAAATAAAGCACTTTCAACTTTCTAGAGTGTAGTTTGATAATATCTATCATCAAAAGTTGTAAATAAGTTTATAACCTTTGACCTAGTAGTTTTCCTTCTAGGAATGTAACTTGAGGAAATAACTGGAAATGCTTTCAAAGATTTGTGAACAAATTTATTGACAAATTATATATGGTAGTAAAAGGAATGAATGCCTAGTGTCAGAGGGCATGGGCTGGGTACCTTGTGGTACATTATTGGCTTAGTTTGTTCATGCTGCTATAACAGAGTTCCTGAGACTGGGTAATTTGTAATGAACAGAAATTTATTGGCTCATGATTCTAGAGGCTGGGAAGTGCAAGATCAAGGGGCCACAGCTTGCGAGGGCCTTGGTGCTGTGTCATGACATAGCAGAAACCATCACATGGGGAGCAAATGTGCACGTGAGGGGAAGGGGGCAGAACTCGTACTTTTATCATGAACCAACTCTCAAAATAACTAACGCACTCCTAAAATAATGGCATTAATCCATTTCTGAGGGCAGAGGCCTCGTGGTGACCTAATCACCTCTTGAAGTTACCATCTTTCAACACTGTTGCATTGGGGATTAAGTTCCAACACATGAACCTTGGGGGACACACTCAAATCATAGCAATTTTACTATGCAATGTTATATAAACTTTAATAACCATGTCATGAATGGTTTGTTAACATAGGAAGGTGCCAAAAGATACTGAATTTTAAAAGCAGGTAAAAATTATGGAGCAGTATGATTTCAATAATATCAAAAGAAAATAATATAATCTGTACCTTATCTCATTAATTAAATAAGAATTTGTAAACTTTGTTTCATTTTATCAACCAATTGATTCAACAAACCTGGGGTGTCAATACGTGCCAGGAAGTGAAGATCTATAACATGAATAGTAAGCTGTTAAAAGTATAATTTTCTAAAAAATAAAAGCATGACTTTCAAATAAATATAAAATGAGCCTGTGTCCAAGATTTTAACTCAGTAATGAATGAGGAAAACTGGACAGTGTTAGAACCTGTTTAAAAGAGACCCTACAGGAAAGACATCTCCGTGGGAAATCAGGAATGCTGAAATCGACTTAATGGATGCAAAGCTGGTCTGCAGCCTACAGAGCAATGACGTGTAATGTTTGGAATCATCTTTACTGCAGGATGGAGGGGAGGAAGCTATTTGTAAAACAGCCTAGTCAAAGACAAAGGCACGAAGCACCCCACAGATGAGCTAACCGCAAAGGATCTGCAGTGATGTTAGCACGCCCGTGAGAGGACACCCTGACACCTTCTCTGTCATTCCAGTTTCTTCTCGCAAGAAAAACAGTTCCTATCTTCATGGAGCATGTAGTCTACTAAGACAGATTGTAAACAAACACCTTAAAATAAAACTTAATGGGAGAAATGAACAGGCTGCTATTAAAGGATAATTTTCACAAAAAGGTAAAGCTATGACTTTCCAAGATCATCTCAGAGGTTTTATTTAATGTATCAATTAGTGAGGGGACCAGTTAATTCAATTTAACTTTGTTTAAGAGAGGACTCGAAACACTACACACTTACAGCCAGGTATTAATAATACTGAAATGCTTTTTTTTTTTTTTTGAGCCAATGTCTTGCTTTGCTGCCCAGGAGAGAGTGTCGTGGCGTCAGCCTAGCTCACAGCAACCTCCCACTCCTGGGCTCAAGCTATCCTCCTGCCTCAGCCTCCCAAGTAGCTGGGACTACAAGCATGTGCCACCATGCCCGGCTAATTTTCTCTATATATTTTTAGTTGGCCAATTAATTTCTTTCTATTTATAGTAGAGACAGGGTCTCACTCTTGCTCAGGCTGGTTTCAAACTCCTAACCTTGAGCAATCCTCCCGCCTCGGCCTCCCAGAGTGCTGGGATTACAGGCGTGAGCCACCGCGCCTGGCCCCAAAATGCTTTTGCCAGTGGATGCAAAACTGTCAAAATTGTCCATCCCAATCAAGGGATGAAATTTGCATTTCTATGAACAGGAATTATTTGAATTACTATCAGTTTTCTGCCAACTAACTCCTATGTCTATGGAGTTGTAGAGTTGCCAGCTCAGGGACACACAAGGCACGTTTCCCTCCCCGCCCCAGGATCAGATAAGCCCCGGAGGGCCCGTTGCAAGTGCAGCCAGTAATCTCACTTGCTCATTTCTAATCTTCCTCACTTTTCCCTACAGGGATGGGTAAAAGAATATCAAGGAAGGTGTCACTTAAACTAAGGCCTGAAGAGAAGGTGTCAACTCTGAATGCACCACCCAAAGGCGTTCCAGATAGATGGGGCAGCACGTGCAAAGGCCCTTAGATGGGCAGGGCCTAGAGGAGACAGAGGGCCAGCGAGGCTGGACAGGTATGTGCTGGGGAGGGGATGTGAAGGCAGAGTGCCAGCAGGGGTAGATGGGGCGGGGCTGCCAGGGAGGAGATGAGGATTAGAGGATCTCCTTCTAACTGCTGGCACCGTTGGACAGTTCTAAACTGGGAAGTGCCGGGATCTAATCTACATTCTGCTAAGCAGCTCTGATTGCTGTGGGGAGAAGAGACTGGAGGCACCAGGGGACCTGTCAGGCCTGTTGCAGTGTCAGGGAGAGTGACAGGGCCCTGTGCACACGGAGGGGAGCACCTGGACCCCAGCTGGTGCTAGGTCTGAAATGCTGCCACTTGCCAGGAGACAGGTGCGGGTTGGGGGAGAAGCAAGGTTGCTGCCTTTGTGACAGAGGTAAAGGTCTGAAAAAGGGCAATGAAATCATGAGTTGTCTTTTTAATGCCCCCCCTTGGGAATTAAAACTTGCATTCCTTCCCGAGGCCGGTCATCAAAGGGACAGAAAAATGTTGTTTGCTGTTTGTTCTCGATTATCTTAAACCACAGGAGATGGCTCAACAGAATTGTCCCGACAGGGGTCCCAAGATCGTCCTCATTGGAGATAAGGCTGCATTCAGTAACCCAAGACTGAAACCACCAATCACAGTTAAGCAGCAACAGTGACACGTAGACCTGAGCCCAACCATTGAAAACCCCCCTTTAGAAAGCCCTGGTTTTGTGCTTAAAGGCAGGAAAGTGGTCTTTGAGATGCTAGTCTGCCGTGCTCCTCACTTGCCAACAAATTAATAAATTTCTCTTTCCTCTTTCTTCAAACCACTTGTCCTTGTTCTTCATTCTCATTGATTTGGGGGACAAGTACCAAGCTTTTGGTAACACCCGGGCTTACGGCTAGAGCACCTGGGTGAGTGGCGGTGCCATTTTCTGAGGGGGGAGGCCTGGGAAAGGGTCGAACTTGAGGGGCTCTCCCCATTCCCTGGTTTGAGAGGCCTGTTGAAAGTCCAAGTCCCCAGTGCCCAGATCCTGGCCTGGAGGCCCCGCTGTGAGCTGTGATGGTGCTTGTGGGGCTTCACCCCACCGGGCACAGGGGTGGGCCAATCCCACCTGCCCCCCGGCACCTGGGCCTCTCCACCCTGGAGCTGTCTGTCCTGCTGGCTGGGGAAACCCTCCATGCTCTGTCTTACCTGGAGCCTCTCATTAGCAGTAATTAGCAGAGTCAGTCATTTCCCTGGAGGGATGAGAGGGGAGGAACGTGGTTGGCAGTGGCTCCCCACCCCTCGGGGGTGGCCAGAGCTGGTTTCTCCATGCTTCCTCTCCCAGCAGGCATGACGTGGCTGCCCAGGTCACCCCGGGGGCCAGGTCACAGCTCAGCAGGTTCTCCTGAAGCAGGGACTGCAGATCCTAGCTCTGCACAGCTTGGCCTGGGAGCCCCCTGGCTAATCCCCATGTGGTCAGCTGCTTCCTCTCCCATGATCCTCAGCACTTTGAAGCAGGTGGACAGCCCCAGGCCATGACCTCTGATCTCGGGACTCTGAGGTCCTGCCTCCTCTCCTCTGAGTCACTGTGAGTCACCGAGAGCGTGAAGAGCTGCCTAGCCTCGAGACGGGCACCCAGGGAGTCAGCTCACCTGATCGCCACTTCCTCTGTGCCACCTCCCCTGGCTCCATCCCTGTCCTTCCCATCCTAGAGCCCTCCCTCTCTGCCCTGGGGTGGCGGAGTTTGCACACTCCTTCCAGTCTGAGTTCTTAGCACTGGGGCTTCAAGTTGCAGCAAGAGTAAGAGGGAGGGAAGAATCCTTGACCATGTGGGAGTCTGGGCCTAGCGTGCTAGTCACGTGGTAATGTGATCTGGTAACACTCAGGGGTTTGCCATCTTGGTGCACAGTGGGTACCTTGGTGGGGGAGACCTGTTTTGTAGCATTTGCTGATTTTGTGGTACGAACTGTCCCACCATGCATGACTGATTTCAAGATGCTAACATGATGGCAGCTGCTTGCAATTTGCGAAATTTTTTTTTTTTTGAGACAGAGTCTCACTCTTGCCCGGGCTAGAGTGCCGTGGTGTCAGCCTAGCTCACAAGCAACCACCTGGGCTCAAGCAATCCTCCTGCCTCAGCCTCCTGAGTAGGTGGGACTATAGGCATGCGCCACCATGCCCGGCTAATTTTTTTCTATATACTTTTAGTCGTCCAGCTAATTTCTTTCTATTTTTTTAGTAGAGATGGCGTCTCACTCTTGCTCATGCTGGTCTCAAACTCCCGAGCTCAAACAATCTGTCCACCTTGGCCTCCCAGAGTGCTAGGATTACAGGAGTGAGCCACAGTGCAAAAGTTTTGAACATTTTACTATCAGCTCTTATTTTTTGTTGTTACAGAGACAGAGGTCTCCCTGTGTTGCCCAGGCTGGTCTCTAACTCCTGGGCTCAAGAAATCCTCCGGCCTCAGGCCCCAAAGACTCGGAGTAGCTGGGGACACAGGCGCACATCCCCACGCTTGGCCCTGACTACTAGCTCCTGGGCGCTGGCAGAGGCAGCTTCGACACTGCCCTTTAACAGAGGGACTTCAGAGGTAAACAAGCAGGCAAAGCCCAGGGGCTCCAGGCTCACTGTGATGGACTGAATTAACCAGACACGGGGGGAAGTCCTTGCGGTGTGGTGGCGATAGAAGTTTTTCCAGCAAGCGGAGGAGGCGGTGTGTAGGCTGGGAAGAGCGGAGGGGCTGCGGGGTCCTGGCACTCAGAGTGGACAGTCCAAGGACATTTCCATAGGAACCTCCAAGGGCAGGGAAGCCCTGAGTGATGGGCAGGTTGCCAGGGAAACAGGTTCCAAGGACAGCTCAGAAGTGAGGTTAGATGGGAGGAAGGACATCCGTGGGAAGGTGGTGAAGCACCAGCGTCATCTCGGCCTCCAACGCCCCTGGGCCAAACAGGCCAGGCTCCCGCCGCCATCAGTGCCCCGGAAGCCCTGCTGCATGGAGCACAGCCTGTCCTGTGCTCTGCGCTGCGAGGCCACCAGCCCATCTCACCCGAGCTGCCCTTTCGCGTGTGGTCCTGACGGGTCTGGCCAGCACTGACTGGTCCCTGTCACAGGCGCACAAACAGAGGCCCGGGCTGGAGGAGGAGCTGTCGGCTGCTCTGCAGAGCTCTGCCCGCTCCAGCTTGAGTCGTCCCAGGAGGGGACTGAGGTCTGCTCTGTCCCCAGCTGTGCCCTCCAAGAGCAGTGTCAAAAACCCAAATGCCCCAGGCCCAGGGTGGGCCTGGTGCAGTGGCCAGGGTCACAGGTGGCAGGGGGGCTGCTACAATCCATGAAGATTCCAATTGTCCATGAAAAGACGGGAATCCAGATTTTATTTTCTTAGTCGTAATAAAATATACGTAAGGCTTACCGCATTAACCACTTTCTAACGCCTTCTTTTTGCTGTGCAACCATCGCCTCCCTCCATCTCCAGAACATTCCCATCTTCGCAAACTGAGACTCCGTCCCCATCAGCCACTTGCTCCCTGTCCCCCAGCCCAGCCTGGTGCCCGCCACTGCCCCTTCCCTGCGCTCCTGACCATTCCGGGCCTCACCCGAGCGGATCCCAACAGTCTCTGTCCTTTGGTGTCCGCCTCTTTCCCGGAGCCTCATGTCTTCCGGCTCATCCACACTGTGGCCTGTGTCGGTGCTTTGTCCATTTTTACAGCTAAATACTATTCCTCCGTGTGGCCAGAGCACATTTGGTTCGTGCATGCGTCTGTCCGCGGACACACGGCTGTCTCCGCTTTTGGTGTGTCGTGAGTGACGCTGCCGTGAACAGTCACGTGGGTCCGTCTCAGCAGAGTTCTCACGGACGCGTGCATATCCGTGTTTACAGCAGCAGTGTTGGAAACTCAGTGTTTTAACATGTGAAACACAGCACTGCCGGTCTATGAAACCCACGGGCCATCTTAGCAGCCTCCGGGCTTTAAATCCTCCACTCTCGGACTCCGGGTCTCCCTCCGGCCCGGCCCCACCCTGAACTCAGACCACACTCTGGCCCGTCAGGTCCTGTCCACTCGGCCTTAGGGAAAGCTCTAGAATCTGCCCTCTCACCACTCGGTCGACTCTCTCCTAGGCCTGCGGTATCCCCGCTTCCTCCTTGGCCTCCCCACAGCCAGGTCCCAGCGGGGTGAGCAGCCCGGGCCCCCAGGTCTCATAGAGCAAAGGCTGCACACGTGACCTCCTGCCGCCTCCCTCCCCCGGCAGCCCCCAGTCCTCGGGGCTGGAATGTTCTCGCCCATGGCCACCGCTCAGCGGCTCGCCCGGTCTCTGCTCCAAGCCTGCGCTAGAGCCCTGCCTGGGCTCTTGCCTTGCACCTCCGCCCTCCCCACACGCGGTGCCTGCTCCCGTTTTCCCATCGATTTTACCAGCTATTAGACCACATGAGTCACTGCTCTTCCATTCTCTGTTTCCCGATGTCTGCACCACGAGGGCAGGTCTGCAGAGGTCACAGTCACTGCCATATCCCCACATGCAGGACGGTGCCTGACGCTGTTGGCTGAGTTAACGATGCGGGGACAGTGTCTTACCTCCTTGACTACGCAGGGCTTAGCACAGTCCCTGGTGCGTAGTAGCCTCTGGACGGGTTCCCCTGTTCAAAGTATCTCCTGACTCCTGGGCCCACATCTGAAATGCTACCGCAGGGGAATCGCTTCTTTGGCTTAAGCATTGCCAGCTACTGCTAGCACCAACACCAAAGTCACCACTGCCTCAGTGCAGGCTGCCCAGTGGCCCTGAGACCAGGCTGGCGTGGGCGGCAGGGGCGGGCGGCTCCTCCAGCTCTTGCGCAGCACAGATGCCCAGCTGGGACGCCCGGTGTAGGTCTGGTGTAGGGTAGGCACTCGATAAACATTTTGCTGAATCAATGTTGAATCTGCCCCTTGGCCCTTCAGAGACTCTGCCCGCCAGGCCCTGGGAATTGGGGACAGGTGCCAGGAAGCCTTCACCTGGCTCCACAGGACTTTCTCTGGCCCCTATGGGGCCCTTCTCCTTGGGGTCCTCTTCCTGGCCACCCCATCCCAGGGATGGCAGCGTCTCAGGCAGGGCACATGCCCCTTGGGTCCCCAGGGCAGTAAGCCAGGGTTTAGGCAGAGAAAGCTGGAACGGACAGGAAACTGGGGAGGGAGGAGACTAGAACCATCAGTCCCCAGCCACCTTCAGTCTCACCTCTTCCACGTTCACTTATTCATTCAACAAACATCCATTGAGATCCGATGTGGAGCAGGCACCAAACATGACTCTGAGGATCCACAGGGACCCTCCCCTCCACACCCTGTCCCTCTGCTCAAGGAGCCACAGCAAGCACCCTTCAAGGGGGCCCCCCAGTGGCTGTGCCACAGCCTCTGTGCCCCTCCATGAGTCCCCACTCTCATCCCCCAGTCACCTGCTCCCACCCCCAGGAAGACAGGTGTCTCCAAACGCAGGACCTGCCTTGTTCATCTTTGTGTGTCCTGGTGCCTGGCACAGGGCATGGCATTCAGCAGGTGCCCAATAAATGTTGAGTGAGCTGGGGAGGACAACCACCTCAGTTCCAGAAGGGAGCGAGTTGGGGAGCATGGGGTGCAGGGCCAGCCGCGGGCTCAGGGGCCCCAGAAGAGAGCAGGTGAGGAGGCCCAGGGACCCTGCCCCTCGCCTGGCCACTGTGTGCGGGCATTTTCCTGCAGTGCTCCAACCCCTCAGAGTCCTGGGACGGAGAACAGTGTGTCACCCGGAGGCTCCTGCAGCCCCTGGCTCGGCCTGGCCCTGGGCGCTCCGCTGCCGGGAGGGCAGCTCTTGCTGGCAGTAGACCCCAGCTGCCTCTGACCTTGGCAGCAACAGTCCTGCCGCCATCCTAACCCCTAACAGACTGCAGAGGTGGTGGCAAGGGGTTCACCCAGGGCAGGGCTGGATGGCGCTGAGCAGAGCTGCAGAGCTCCTGAGGCATCTGCGGTGCTCTGCCAGAGGGCTCTGACCCGCATTCTCTAGGACCTGACATGGGGCTCACAGGTCTCTCCCATTTGAGCCTCACACTCATCTCCCCTCTGTCTGGAACGATGTCACCGACGTCCCTGTCCCCATCACCATGCCTCTGCAGGACCAACCCTGCTCTTCTCCAGGGCCCCGAGTCGATGGCCCCTTTCCTGGGCAGCCTTTGCTGACCCCCCGATTGGGGTCAGCTTCCCCAAAGCTCCCACCCCAGCATTGAGGACCTTGTGCAAAATGACCCACCCCCGGCCGGAGCTCCCCTGAGTCTAGTCCCACAGCCACCTGCAGAATTCTGGTTCAGATCTGGGTTTCACCACTCACTGACTGGTTGGGGGACCTTGGGCAAGTCACTTCGCCTCCCTGAGCTGCCTCAGTTTCCTCATCTGCAGGCTGGGAGTAATAAGGAAATTCGAGGTTGGTTGTTTGATTCACCCCTCCAGCCATAGCCAGCCCCCACCCCCAGGTTTGTGGCTTAGATGAGAGAATGGACCTAAAGTTGCCGCCTGTCTAGAGGAAGCCTGCTCCTGCTCAGAGGGGGCTGTCGCAAGTGTGGGCCCCCGCAGGGTGCTGGCAGGGCTGAGTCAGGCCCCTAGCCCCAGCTCCTCCTCCACCCTTGGCCGGCCCTACCCCACCCCGCCCTGTGGCTTTGAACTCTGGGGGTTCCTGGCAGAGGTAGCCACAAGCCAGCCCAGGTGCCTGCGGGCTCCTCCCCTTCTCGGGAGTCCAGGTGAGAGGTGAGTGCAGTGACAGGGCTGAGCCCCACCTGTAGGGACAACTGGAGGGCTGCCCGGGGATGGTGGCTCCAGGGACGGAGGCCACTGGGGCCTGATTCACAGCTTTCCGGGAAGTGGGTTAACGGGATTCCAGAGCCCCAGGTGGGGCCAGATCTCCAGGCTGAGTCACAGGGCCCAGGTCCCTGGAGGTAGGAGCCGTTACAGAGCCTCAAGCACCCCCCTAGCCAGCCCCCAAGGCCCCGGGGCACCTCCAACACCCCATGTGCAGCCTTTAGGCTCCCCGGAGCCTCTTTCTTTCAACCCTCTGGGAATCTTTCTCTGCCCCCTGGGCTGTCTTTGTCAGGGACCACTGGGCCCGGGGCCCCTCACCTGTCCCTCCAGAAGCCACATCCTGGACCCACAACCCCCAGCCTGGGCCTGAGCCCACCCTGGGCCCGAGCCCCCTGTCTCCTAGCGGCTCACTTCCTCCCCACAGCCCCGCCCGCCCCAACACCCCCAGTCTGGGTGGCCGAGACTGAGCCGCCGGGGAGACTGGTCTGACCGCATTCCGCCTCCTGGATAAAACCTGAGGCGACCCAGAGGAAACCCTGCACACTCAGGCCACCCGCCACGCCTGCCCCAACCTGCACAGCCCTCGGGTCCCTCGAGCCTGCTCCCCGCTGCCCCCCCCCGCCCCCCGCCATGGCGGTTTCCAGACCCCCCCCAGCCCTGGGTGGGGCCCGGCTCAGGATCGTGGCCTCCCTGCTGCTGCTGGCGGCTTCCACAGGTGAGTCCCGGGCTGCCCCTCCCTGCCCCGCAGACGGCCGCCGCTTCCGCTCAGACACCGTCCCTTCCGCCGGGACCGTCTCTCCCCTCCGCCCTCGGCCCCTCCGTTTGGTTCTCTCTGTCCCCGGCTACTTAACCCGCCGAGCCCCGGTTCCTCTAGAGCTGTGAGGATGGAAGGAAAGAATACGGTGCGCGCCTCGCACACAGTAGGGCTCAGCGCGCCGCCCGCGGTCACCGGGTGCCGTCCTCTCCCGCCCCGTCCTTCCAGCTCCCCGCTGCTCCTCCTGGCTCTCACGTGGGGTCGGCAGGCTTTGTTCCTGGGGCAGGAGACACGGAGGGCAGGGAGGTGGCAGCAGCGTCCAGCCCCCGCCTGGGCTGGGGTCTGTGCTTCCCGAGCCTGCGCCCCACCTCCCTGGGAGGAGCCGGTCCCTCGTCCCATCCCTTGTCCGATCCCTCATACCCGCTGGCGGGACGGAGCGCCCCGCAGGCTGGGCAGGGGCCGACAGAGCGCAGGTGCCAGGCCTGGAGGGATCCCTGGGCATGCAGAGGGCGGGGGGGACTCATCTACCCCCCCGCCCCACCCCGGGCCTGACCCTCCCTTCTCTCACCCTCAGCCACCTTCAAAGCCGCCAAGATACCCGGTGAGTGGGAGCTGCCGTCGGGGCTGGGAAGGAAAGCCAGAGGGGGTAGGGCAGGCCCGCGTGTCCATTCTTGGGGACACGGCCTTGGAGCCTGGGGTGAGGGGGGCGCTGGAGCGAAAGGAGGTGGGAAGAGGAGGATAAGCCTGGAGGTGCCAGGCAGGTAGGCAGAGCGGAAGTAGCCTGGGGGAGGGGACAGACCAGAGGTCACAGAGTGGGAGGGAAGGGCCCACGGAAGGACAGCACAGAGGAGGATGAGCTGGCAGGTGAGGGACGGAGAGACGCCAGGATGTGGCAGGATGTGGTGGGGCTTGAGCTCGGCCTGTGGCCTGGGGGTGCTGGGAGCTGAGGTGACAGAATCTTGCCCCGCCAGCACCCCCAGCCTGCGGGAAGCCCCAGCGGCTGGACCGGGTAGTGGGTGGCCAGGACAGCGCCGATGCTGAGTGGCCGTGGGTCGTGAGCATCCAGAAGAACGGGACCCACCACTGCGCAGGCTCCCTGCTCAGCAGCCGCTGGGTGGCTACCGCTGCCCACTGTTTCAAGGGGTATGTACCGCCAGGCTGGTCCACGTGGCCCTCTGGGACCCAGGCTTCCTCCCCATGCAGCCCGGGCTTTGAGGCCTCTGTCCAACCTTGGAGCCCCTCGGTAGAGACCCCAGTTTTGCTGGAGCCTCTCTTGCCTTCAGGGCCTTCGTAACCTCACTATTGCCCCAGACAGCTCCTCCCAGAGCTCTCCCGGCTGACCCCACCCCTGCCCTTCCAGGAATCTGGACAAGCCGTCCCTGTTCTCCGTGCTGCTGGGGGCCTGGCAGCTGGGGCGCCCTGGCCCTCGGTCCCAGAAGGTGGGCATCGCCTGGGTGCTGCCCCACCCTGTGTACTCCTGGAAGGAGGGTGCCCGTGCAGACATCGCCCTGGTGCGCCTGGAGCACCCCATCCAGTTCTCTGAGCGCATCCTGCCCATCTGCCTGCCAGACCCCTCCGTGCACCTCCCTGCAGACACCGACTGCTGGATCGTGGGCTGGGGGAGTGTCCAAGATGGAGGTGTGGCTTCCCCTCTGAGGTGGTTGGGGACGGACGGGGACCGAGGGTGGCAGGCACTCAGAGACACAGGTGCCATGAGCAGCAAGGGGTAGAGGCCAGAGGCACAGCAGGACAGAGACAGAAGAGAAGATGGGCTAGACCTGGAGATGTGAAGTCACAGAGACCTAAGTGGACAATCTTGGGTCATTTCTTGTTCAAAGGTATCTTTGAGTTTCGAGGCAGCAGCAGCCAGATGGATGAAGCTATTTGTTGATATAGGAAGGCTGAGAGGTGTGCAGGGGCCCAGCTGAATGCCTGTCAATGTGAAGAGCCTGAGCAGGGTGGGGATGGGAACCCCTGGTGGCAGCATGCCACAATTGCAGGCAAAACTCCCAGGAGGAAATCCAGGCTCCATGATGATAAAATATAATTTCCAAACCAAGTCTTCAGGTTTGGAAAACATCATCTAGAAACACAAACCAGACTGAATAAAGCAAGAGGCAAAGAAGCAGCAAGAGAAAGACAGGTGACAGGTAGACAGATGCATGATGGATGGGGATGGGACCAAGGAAAGAAAACATACAGGCAGAGACAGGGGCTGAAAGAGATGCAGTGGAGACCTGGGAGAGACAGATTTCAAGAGAGACAGAGACAGAGACTAAGTAAGGACAAAGTGTAAGGAAAATGGGATTTAACCAGATTCCAGAAGAATTAAGAGAAATGACACTAGTTGGGTTATGTGGGAGTCCCCCTGACTCTGAGGTTGCAGCCTCCTTAGGGGCTTCTGCGAGAGCTGGTTGTGACCTGGAGAGGTCCACAGGCCAACCCCAGGAGGGTGTGGGGGATCCCCCAATATCCAAAGTCGAGTGGACACTTCCTGAACACTTGTTCTGTGGCAGTCCCCGTGCTAGGTGAAAATGCAGCCCCTGAGACAGGAAAAGCTGGGACCAGGGCTCAGAACCATCTGGGACATCAGAGAGCTTATTGAAGAGGCAGGTCTCAGACTCCACGTCCAGTTTCTGGGTCAGTGGGGCCAGAGGTGCAGACCTGAATCGGGTTTTCTGAAAGCAGCTTGGGAAGGCTGACAGCTGCTCCATTAGCCTTCCAGAAACCCTGCTGGTGGGAAGGAAGACGGTTCCCTGAGGAGGACTAGGAGGGGAGACCCCGAGCCTGACTCTGTCCTCCTTGCGCACAGTGCCCCTGCCCCACCCTCAGACCCTGCAGAAGCTGAAGGTTCCCATCATTGACTGGAAAACCTGCAGCCGGCTGTACTGGCGTGGAGCTGGCCAGGGAGCTCTCACTGAGGACATGCTGTGCGCCGGCTACCTGGAGGGGCAGCGAGATGCCTGCCTGGTGAGCACCCCACCCTGCCTCCCACACTGGCTCAGGGCCTCCAAAAAGAGCCAGAATCAGCCCTGTTCCCACCGGGCTATGTCACCTTTCCCTGGGCCCCTCCCTGGAATCGGCTGGGCTGACAGTCCCCGAGTCCCTAGCCCAGCCGTTCGCTGATCTGCGCAGACACTGGACGTACACTGAGCACCCAGCTGCCTCATCTCGGGAGCCTGCCCTGTCTTGAGGGGGTCCCGTCTTGGTCCGCAGCTCCAGCGACAGTGGTGGAGGGTGGCAGGAGGGTGTGACAGTCAGCACCAGCCTGGACCGCAGGAGGCCGGGTCGTAATTGCGACTCCGCAGCGCCTGGGTGCCCTGTGGGCAGCGCTTCTTCTTTCTGAAGAACAGAGATCGCGATACGGGCCGAGGGAAGCCGGAAGCGGGTCTGGAGGGCGCGTCCTTCTCGTCGGCTTGGCGTGGGTCCCGGGCTCTGCCCACCCCTGCCCCGGGAACCCTAACGTCCCCTCTTCTCCCGCAGGGCGACTCGGGAGGCCCCCTGATGTGCCAGGTAGATGGCGCCTGGCTGCTGGCCGGCGTCATCAGCTGGGGCGAGGGCTGCGCGGAGCGCAACCGGCCCGGCGTCTACACCAGCGTCTCCGCGCACCGCTCCTGGGTGGAGAGGGTCGCGCAGGGTGTGCAGCTCCGCGGGCGAGCGCAGGGGAGCCCCGGGGTCGGCGGGTCCCCCTAGGCCCGCGGGACGTTGAGCGCAGCCTCCGCTGCAAACGAGCGTCCACCTCGGGGTCCACGTCCGGGGTTGGGGTGAGCAGGCCCCCCCCCGGGGCAGGAGCACCTTTGTGTATATATTATGTTAATGGTTTGTACAGTTGTTTGTAACCCTGACCACATATCTTATTTATTCTTCCAATTTCAATAAATTATTTATTCTCCAGTTCCCAGTCTTGCCCATGTATGGGGACATTGGGAAGCAGTGCTGGAGTTGAAATGAGGGGAGGAGGGTATGAGCTTGGCGATGGCCTGGTGGGGCCCAGGTGTCCTCTCCACGTGCAGCTCCAGCAGACCCCTGGCTTGCACCCAGGGCTGGGCATCCTCACCCCTGACCTTTGCAGCCTGAGCTGGCCCTCCCTCCCAGCGTCCTTGTAGCCAGTGGATTTGCGGCTGGTTTTGGTGAGCGTGTGAACCGCGTAGTAGCTGGTACAGAAGAGATTCCTCCAAAGCAAAGCCAAGAAACAACCAGGTCCGATCACGCTGAACAAAGAGATAGTCCTCTGCCACAAAACGTCTCCCACAAGAAAGGGCCAAGGGAGTGGCAGGTTTTGAGAAGGCAACAAGGAATTCTGTGTGCGTGTCCTGTGTTGGGAGTGCAGTTCTCAAATATTTCCTCACGCTGCTTTGATGACCTTTACATTATTAGATCACTGTAAATGCTGCGGGTTGTTTCTGTTAAAAAACAAACAAATAAACAACAAAAACTGGATTCTTGCCTGCCACAGAACCAGCTTGGGGCACGCTGGGGTGACTCAGGTGTCCCCACAGCCCCTCCCTCTGTGACCTGGTCCCCCCCTTGACCTGTCTTTCTACTCTCTGGCTCTCCATACCCCCGCCTTCCTTCAGCTCCCTTCCCTCGATAGCTCTCATTGCTGGCCCCACTCCCTGCCTCAGTTTCCCCCTCTGTTCTTGCCCTCTCTGCTCCTCCTTTCCCCCACTTTCTGTTCCCGAGTGCCCCCTCCCCACGTTTCTCTCTTCCGTTCCATCTCTCTCCTCTGTCCTGGGGTCCCTCCTTTTGGTCTCTCCTCTTGCCCCCAGCATCTCCACCCTCGCTTTGTCCCCAGATCCCCACCCCCATCTCCCTCTCCTCTCACGTCCCTCTTCTGTCCTGCTGTGTCTCTTCCTTCTCACTCTCGCTCTCGGACCCTCTGCTCTCAGGCCTGTGTCTACCCCGCCCCTCCAGCAACTCCCCTAAATGGGATCCTTACGGAAGCCCCTGAGAAAGCGATGCCTAGAAATTTCTGCCAGGAGCAGAGAATTGCCCCATGAATAACGGGACACTCGGGCAAGGGTGGGGATTTCTCTGAGTTGCGAGGTCACCTCCAGGTAGCCTCTGGGCCCTCCTTGCTGACTCTGTGGGATCCCAGGGGCCTGGGGGGCAGGCTGGGGTGTGATGTGGGGAGCTGGCTGTGGCTCTCCAGTGCAGCAGGACTTCTGATGATCCCTCTCCCAGTCAAGGTGGGCATCCAGGAGCTGAAAGCAGAGTCGCCTCCAGGCCCTGCAGGATTGAGGCAGTTCATGCAGCTCTTGTTCCTCAGGGAGCCTTCTCTTGGGGGGTTCTGCAAGTGGGTGGTGTGTGCACCCCGCTCAGAATCACGGTCACTCCACATCCTCAAGCCTTGCTGGACAGACGGTAGGCCCCTTCTCCTTGACTGGAGCCTGGCCTAAGAATAGAGCCCAAATACGGACCACTCTAGGTGGGGAGGTCTCACTACTTTGGTCCCACCAACATCACCTGCATCTTGGGGCTGCAGATAGACACCCCTGGGCTTCCAGGCTATCCCTGAGAGAGGGTATCCCACATGGCTGGCCAATTCCAACTGGACTCGTGGGCAGGTGTTTCTGATCATCTTCAACCTCCTGCACAGGAAAGCCCTTTGCAGAGCTCTCCCTACCTCCCCAAGGGCAGGGTGGGACCATCCGGCCCAAGTGACAAATGTCCTTGCCGAAGGAACTGCCTTGGCTGCAGGCTGTGCAGTCTGGCTTCGCCTACTTCACACACTCCTTCCAAGCACCATCCTCAGGTCCTTACCCCTGGAGGGCATTTTCAGCCTGGTACCTGGGACCTCCCAACTTCCCTTAACTCTGCATCCAGAGCAAGTGTTTAAAAACACACATTTAACCACAGGACTTCCTTTGGTGGCAGGCTCCTTTGGTTGGCTAAGCCAACACCCATTTCACCTCCTCTCCCTGTGTCTTCCACCTCCTAGGCTGGAAGCTACATGCCCACTCCCAGTCTCCCGCACGTCACATGTACCTGTGGGACTAAGTGTTGGCCAATGAGCTGGGCAGACTTTCTTTTTTCCTGATAAAAGGGATTTATTCAGCTGGTGTCATCCTTTCCCACCTTACTTCTTCTTCTAGTCTTGGATGCAGATGCAATGCCCCCACTTCAGCAGCCATCACATGACCATAAGGCTACAACTAGACCTGCTAATGACAGTCAACCAAGACTCAGCAGCAATGGGTGGGACAACATGACGGAGATGCTGCCCCCCTCTGAGACACCCTGTCTCCTTCCAGGCTTCTGCTTGCTTTAAGCCACTGATGGTTGGATTTTCTTTTACTTGCAGCTAAATGCATTCCCAACTGATATCTGTTTCAAACCCTCTAATTTCTTATTTTTAGATTTGCAGAAAATTGTTCTTTTAACAGAAAACTCTTTTGTTATCACGGACACAGAGTGTCAGATTTCAGCAGCACAGTCAAATCACATATATATTACCCAGATTAGGAAGGCCTTGAGTTCCCACCCGTCCACAAGAAATTTGGACCCTCAAAAGTTTCCCCAGTTAGTTTCAGTTGTGCCCAGGTTTTAATATCATATCTATTCAAGAACAAGTGTTGGCCGGGCTAGTTGGCTCACGTCTGTAATCCTAGCACTTTGGGAGGCTGAGGTGGGAGGATCGCTTGAGCCCAGGAGTTTGAGACCAGCCTGGGCAACCTAGTGACACCCTGTCTCTACAAAACAAACAAACAACAACAACAATAAAAAACTAGCCCAGCGTGGTGTTGCGTACCTATAGTCTCAGCTACTTGGGAGGCTGAGGCAGGAGGATCGCTTGAGCCCAGGAGTTCAAGACTGCAATGAGCTATAATTGCACCACTGCACTCCAACCTGGGCAACAGAGCAAGGCCTTGTCAAAAAAAAAAAAAAAAACACAACAACAAAAAACTGACCAAAAAACAAAGAAAGCCATGTCTTCCCTTTCTCTCCCTTTTCTCTCCCTTTCCTGTTGGAAGTGTCCCAGACAGTGCTGCTGCCCAGAAAGGCAGGTGAAGGAGTCTCACTGTTGCACCGGGAGATGATGTTCTCACAGTCCACCAACGTCCACACTGGGGGCACTGTCTCCCCAGGCTCCCTGGAGCACCCCTTGCAGGCCTGGCTGGGCAGTAGGAGGACCCACATGATGGTGGAAAGAATGGCTTTTCCCAGCTCGAGTCACACTCTGCCACCTGTGCCCAGGTGGTTGTACTCACAGTACCACAGAGTCGCTCATGGAGATGTCCCTTCAGCGGGCTTAAGGACTGATTTCCTGTGAGCATCTACAAACCGCTGTGACAGGCAACCAAGACGTACAGCAGTTTTCAGGGCACAGTTGTCTCAATCCATACGAAGGGAGCACTCACTTTCATGGGACAAAATCAGTTTCGCTCGTTCCTCTTCAGCTTCCCCAACCTGCAGATGAGGAAGGCCCCAGGCCAGTCCCTGGGCTTCTCTCCCACTTCGCCGGCTTCTGCTCACTCTCTAGGTGGTACTGCTGGGTTTCACGCTTCATATACCATCACTAGCTGAGTGGCTCGAGCCACAGAGCTCTCCCGGCATGTCCACCTAGGCACTCAACGAGCCCATGTGCATCCGGCACGGACATCTCGACCTTCACACGACTCCAGTGAATCCTGACGTTGCCACCCAAACTGGTGCTCTGCTGACACCAATCCCATCTCAGGAAAAGGCAAGAATGCATTCCCACTGCTCCGTTTGACAAACTCAGAAAGTGCTGGGGAGGATGCAGAGCAGCCGGGACCCTTACACGTTGCCGGTGGGAATGCGGAGCTCCTTGGGAAAACGGGCTGGTCACTTCGTGCAAAGTTTAACAGACACGCAGCAGTGCTACGCCTAGGCGGTGTCCAAGACAAGGAACAACACAAACAAAAACCCGTATGCAAATAGTTACAGCAGCTTCCCTCGTAGTCAGCAGAAACTGGAGACCACCCAGTGCCTCCAGCCGGCGAACGGGTGGGCAGGCCGCGCTGCGGCTGCCCGTGGAACTCTGCCTCGCGGCAAAAAGGAGCAAAGCGCACGCAGCATGGTGGGTCTCACAAGTCATGCTGCGTGAAAGATGCCAAGCTCCGAAGGCTACGTACTGTACGGCGGCATTTGTAGGACATTCTGGACAAGGCAAAACTGCAGGGACAGAGAGCAGATGCGTGGCATTCGGGACTAGGACGGGGAAGCACTGACCGCAAAGGAGCACTGGGGGACTTGGGCAGTGAAGGGCCCGGCGCTAGGTCTTGACGGTGGCGGTTACACAGCTGCACGAGTTCATTAAAACTCGGAGGATTATACACCGAAAGTGGCAGGTTTTCCTGTGCGTGAACTGTACCTTCCCAAACCTGTCTAAAGACACACACCCCGCTCCTTCTCTGGCTTTTCGTAATAGCCCCCCAACCGCCATCTGCCGACAGCCTGTGCTGTCGCTGCCACTGGTCTGTTCTCAGCGCAGCAGCCAGAGTGGCTCTCCTAAAACCTAACTCACTCTTCCTCTCAACACCCTCCAAGGGCGCCTCATTTTACAAGAGGAAATGACATCAGCTTTCTAGCATCCCTCCCCCGCCACCTCCCTGGTCACTGTACTGCAGCCACAGTGGCCTCCTAGCAGCTGTCTGGAGCACAGCAGGCATGCTCCTGCCCCAGGGCCCTTGCACTTGCGGCTTCCTCTTCCCCCAGATGACACCAGGTCGGCTCACCCTTCACTTCCTACAGATCTCTGCCCAAACGTCACTGTGTCACAACCCTGTTTACAATGGCATTGTTCCCTCTCTCCCCCAGCTGGCTTCTTCTGCTTTTCCTTTCCACCAGATCTTTGTTACTATTTGACATACTATGTATTTTCTTCTTTGTTTATTGCCCTCTCCCGAACACACACGTCCCCGAACTTGTCATATTCTGTTATTACTCTCTGTGTGCTTGACCATCTTCCCCAGAAACGTTCTGAGTTTATCAAGGTCAGACCTTTATTGTAGTCACCGTGGTATAGTCAGTGTTGGTGCAGCCAACCAGGCTCACTGCCCGCCGCTCTCGAGGAAGCCAGTGCACCGAGACAGAAGGAGTTACAGTGGAGAAAGAGTTTAATATCACAGGCAGCATGCAAGGAAATGGGAGGAATTTCTCAAATCCATATCCCTGAGAATTTGAGAGAAAGGGTTTTCAAAGACGGTTTGGCAGGCAAAGGGCTAGGCAGTTGGGTCTGGTGATTGGCTGGGATGAACTCACAGGATGAGGAAGCAGAAATTGTCTTCTTATGTTGAGTCAGTTCCCAGTTGGACCAGTTGGATCACTGGTCTCGTTGGGTCAGTTGGTCCATGAGAATGCAGGGCCTGGAAGATATCTCAAAGACCAGTTAGGTTTCACAAGGGTGGTGTTGTCTATGGGAGCAATGAAGAAAGCTAAGACTCTTCATGACCATCAGCTCCTGAGTCATGAGCAATTATAGGAAAGCCAGCTGGGGGCAATGGCTGGGGACACACACACACACACACACACACACTGTCTATACCTTTGCAGAGTTCAGGCCCCTGCCACTGTTCCCACCTTATGGCTTTTTATTAATTTTATAAAAGGTGGTTTCAGTGTCCAGAGAAAGGGCCTGGCAGAATAGTAGATGTTACTTAGCAAATGTTTCATGAGTTAATGGTAATAAATATGATCTATTCCATCAGTTTGGTGGGCAATGTGGACATAGCTCTTTTGCTTTTCTAATTGATTCTCAGTTACCATATTCTCTCATTAGTAGAGATCATTTCTGTCTTGAGATCTTCCCACTTCATCTGTGAAGTATCCAAGAATCCCAGAGGTTTACTAAGTCCAAAGGAACCAGTCCTATGAGAACTGGAAAATTCCATCATTCCTTCAATTCAGTTCCGTTGCTTTGGTCAACATCCAGTGGAGACACTCATGGACACTGGTCCCCACAGTCTGACAGACCTTCTCCCAGTGCACTGGTGACACCCTTGCTCATCTGGCTCATGGCCAGCCCGCCCTGCTCTCTTACGTGGAATCTGGGGTGGGTGGTCTTCAAGGTCATACTCACAAGCCTTGTCATTATGTCCCATTATGCTCTTACTTTGAAATGTCCTGCCTCTTTGGGCCAAACCAATGTATACCTTCCATGTATTAATTTATATTTTTACTTTCAATTCCTGTCTCTCAAAATGTATAAAACCGACTGTAAGCTGCCTGCCTGGGGATCACTTACTCAAGGCTTCTCGGGTTTATGAATCTCTGGGCCATGGTCACTCACATTGGCTCAGAATAAGCCTCTTTAAATTATTTTACAGAGTTTGGGTTTTTCCCCCCATTAATACCATGTATGAGTTACATCTTTCAAATTTCCTGTTCTGTGATTGTATGGGCTCTAGGAAATGCTATGGATATATTCCTGTGTTGGCATTTTTGTTGCCTAATTTGTGTATCATGGCATGTGGCCAAAAGATACTGGGTTTAATCCACAAACCAGGAAGTTGTGGTCATTTCACTGGGGACCCCATAAAGGCTTAATGACACAGTTCCTTTTAGGCTTGCTCCTTTGCCCTATGCAAATTGACAAATGCCATTAACTCATATTTGCATATCAAGGGGTTCTTCAGAAGGTCACCTCAAGATTTAACCGTCCACAGATAAAAGGTCCCATCATATCTTCACCCTAGACAAATGGTGTTCACTGACAATGAAGAGAGGCTGCTCATGTGATTCCAGATAAACACCCTTCTCCAGTGACACAGCCTCCTGCTTGTAAACCTAGAGGAAGCATCATCATAAAGTTGACCTCACTTACCTCACTTCCAGTTACAAAAGGAACACCTGGCAGTGTCATGCACATTAATTTATATTTCGTTATAACTAGGTGACTCAGAGATTGGCTATTTTCACTCTGGATTTTTGAGATCAATTACATATTTTCTCCCCTGTATATATCTTGAAAAGACAGGGGCATTACAAGAGTTCAAGACCAGTCTGAGCAACATAGCAAGACCCTGTCTCTACACAAAATTTTTTTAAAAATTAGCTGGCTGTGGTGGTGTGTGCTGGTAGCTCCTGCTACTTGGGGGGCTGAGGTGGAAGGATCCGTTGAGCCTAGGAGCTTGAGGTTGCAGTGAGCTATAATGACACCACTGCACTCTAGCCCAGGCAACAGAGCAAGGCCCTGTCTCAAAACAAAAAAAAATTTAAAAAGGCCTACAATACCATTATTACACTAAACAAAACTAGCAATTCATTAACAGCATCAAATATAATTAGTGTTCACATTTCACATTCCCAGATCATTTTGTGTTCCAATGTGTGCACGTTTGAATCAGGATATAAATTGTTAAAGGATAATTTTTTTTTTTTTGAGACAGAGTCTCACTCTGTTGCCCGGGCTAGAGTGCCGTGGCATCAGCCTAGCTCACAGCAACCTCAAACTCCTGGGCTCAAGCGATCCGTCTGCCTCAGCCTCCCAAGTAGCTGGGACCACAGGCATGCGCCACCATGCCCGGCTAATTTTTTCTATATATATTTAGTTGGCCAATTAATTTGTTTCTATTATTAGTAGAGATGGGGTCTCGCTCTTGTTCAGGCTGGCCTCGAACTCCTGACCCTGAGCAATCCGCCCGCATCAGCCTCCCAGAGTGCTAGGATTACAGGCGTGAGCCACCGCGCCCGGCCTTAAAGGATAATTTTTAAAAAGATAAAACCATGACTCATACAAACACAAATCGAGCATGTGTCAGTGTTTTTATTTAACTCAATGAATGACAGATCCAGTAAGATGTTACAAGTAGTTCAAAAGAGAATTCAGAGTAGATACATATATAGGCCATCAGGAATGTTGAAATTAATTTGCTTAATGGATGCAAAACTAGCTTGTTAAACTGTGGAGGAGGAAAATCCATTAAACTTCTAAAGGCAAAAATAACTTGCACTTCTACAGACAAGAATAATGTGCATTCCTATCAGCTATCTACAATTCAGAGAGTCTTAAACAGTTCAGAGGCAGGTCCTCCGCAGAATCAGAAAACCTGCCCGAGTGTGCGAGGTAACCCCACTGGCGTTACCCAGTAATCTTTCCAGTCCACTTTAAAGTCTGTCGCAACTTTCCTTTACAAAATAAAGTTTACTTATTGCAGTTGATGGCTATCTCTCTGAAGTTTCTTTTATTTTAGAGGTTCTCTCCTCATCTCTTCTTTTCTTGCCACTTTTTGAGTAATTGCTCGTTTGTCCTTTATTCTCACCATGTGGATTTCCTGACTGTATCCCCATGACGTCTCTAACTCGTTGGTGTGTACACAGGTTTCCTATAAGTTCTGTAATTACATCTAGAGTCTTGAGCAAATTCAGGTTTTATTTTTCCAGAACAGTCTTCTATCAGGGGGTACATAATGGTTGCTTGTCTCTGGGTGATGAGTGCTGTTGTTAAAAAATCATTGCTTCCTCAATTAATTCACCAGATTGTTACATGGTGATGTTCCTGCTTCCTTTATTACCTGGAATTCTTCCATGAAGACAAACTTAGCTTCAACATCTATTGTCAAAATAATGAGTTATTTCCTTAGCACACTCCAAAATGACGGATGAGGTCTTTTTTGTAGTATCTATCATTATGAACACATGGATTTATCTTTATTTGATGTATTTCAGTCACTGGAGGTTATTGACCATATGGATGCTCAGGCTGTCCCATCTTTGGCTCGTCGGCTCCCGAGAGGGACCACTCCCTTCCCAGGCGAGGCCAAGGGGCAGACGCGGCCGGGAGACCCTGGCGGAACCCCACGGGTGCACACCGGAAGCCCGCTGGAAGCCCTCTGGAAGCCCACCGGAAGTCACTGAAAGCCCCTCCCCCCAAAAAAACTGCTGCAAACGGACGGGAAGGCGCCCCGCAGCGCCGCCTGGCGGCGGAGTCGCCGGCGAAGCCGGAATGCGGTTTGCGGCGAGGCCACATGAGCATCTCCCGGCCGCGGCAGGATTGGGTGGGTTTGGAGCCGAGAAACGACGACTCGCGCGGGCGGTTGCTTCAACTACTGTGGGGAGCCCCAGGCGCCTCGCGGGGTCCTCCCCGCCTTGGGCCCCCCCTGCTCCTGTCCCTCGAGTGGGGGCCGCAGGTTTTGAGCGGCGGTAGGACGAAATCATGCCTGGAAAACGTGTATTCTGAGTTGACCCTTCCTGGCCTGGAGGCTGAGCCCTGGCTGCGCTCGTTCCCATAGCAACAAACAGGGCACCCTCGGGCTCCTGCCCGGTAAATAGGGTTGCCCAAGGGAGGGGCTCTCCAGGAGCTGCAGAGTTCGCTCTGGTGAGAAGGCAGAGGTGGCCTCCGTCAGTCAGTGCCTGGCTGGTCTGTATGGAGACATCACATCTCCTGGTATGGGATGGGGACAAGAGGAGGGTTGGACCCCCTTTAACCAGGAGCAGAGACTCCAGGTCTCCCGGGCGAAGTGGGTGAAGCGGTGGTGGTCTCCTGCCTGCCTGTGGGATGGGTGGGGCTTCCACATCTCAGCCTAGTGGGGTGGACTGGCCAGCTCCTCTGACCTCTGGCTCCTCAGAGGGACTGGCCTGAGGTGGGCCACGGCACCCCGCCTCCTCTAATCCATCCCCTGGAATACACAGGACAGGAGCCAGAGCAGCATCTGAGGAGAGGGTGGGTTTTGCCGGGCACAGCGGGCTCCAGTGTGATTGCCACTATTAATGACCTGCCAACCCCTCCCTTGATGGCCATCCGAGGACTCTGACCTCAGAGCGGCATCCACAGGGAAGGAGAGCCATGGGGCTGCGGGCAGGCTCTCTCCTGCTTCTGCTGGTGCAGCTGCTGCCAGGTGAGGGATGCTCCTCCGTCCCTGACTCCCCCGCCGCTGCTGGCCTGTGTGCTCCCCCTCTGCTCTCTTGTTTTCCAGGGGCCCGCGGGGATGTGCTGCCGACAGGTAAGAGCCAGCCTTGGACAGCCCAGCAGAGTTGAGGGCGGCGAGATGTCAGGAGGTTGGGGTACAGGGTGAGAGCGTGGGGCAGGTCTGATGGCTGGGACTGGGAGGGAAAAGAGCAGAAGCCCCTCACCCGCCAGTTCCTCTACAGTGTGCGGCCACTCCCCGGATGCTGGAAAGCCTGTGCAGGGCCAAGACAACCTAGTAGGACGTTGGCCATGGCAGGTTGGCGTGTGGATGGCCAAATGGGGGCATATATGTGGGGGCACCCTCCTCCACCCCAGCTGGGTGCTCACGGCCGCACACTGCTTCCTCAAGTGAGTGGGGCTGGGCCAGAGGGAGCCGGGAGCTCCCCACCTCCCCTCTGTCAGCACTGCCCTCAGCAGGCCACGTCTCTGTCCCCTCCTAGGTCTTCGGACCCCAAGGCCTACAGCGTTAAAGTCGGAGGGCTGACAGTCTCCGCTTTGGAGCCTCACTCTTTCATGGTGTCCGTGGAGAGTATCTTCATGCACCCCTCGTACCACAGACGCAAGCTGTCCAGTGGCGACATCGCCCTGCTGCAGCTGGCCTCCCCCGTGCAGCCCTCCCGCTTCACCCCCATCTGCCTCCCAACACCCCACGACTCCTTCGCTGTTGGGACGCTTTGCTGGGTAACAGGCTGGGGCTCCATCCTTCAGAAAGGTAAGGGGCATGTGTACACAGCCAGGCCCTACTCCTGGCCATGCTGAGGTTCCCTGCCCTGGGAGCCCCATCGGTCTGTGCCCTGCCTGCTCGCTGCCTACCAAGGTCTGCATGTTCCTCTTCTCTCCCCGCCCCACCCCACCCTACCCCTGAAGCTGGGAGCACTTGGGGCCAGGGACCTTGCTGTCCAAACTGTGGGACTCCCCTTGGCCAGCATGACCACCCATGTTGGATCTGGGAGATCTTGTGCCAGTGTCCACGATTCCGCCCATTGTTGGATGAATCAGCTGAGGCTGAGAGATCATGAGATTAACCAGGGCCACACGGTTCCCAGGCTTAGGGTCTGGGCTTGACTCTGCTCCCTGACCCCCCATTTCCTGGCTTTGGGTGCTAGGAGGGGCAGGGAGGAGGTGGAGGTGGAGGTCCAGGCCACAGTGCTCACAGGTAGGGGAAGGGGGGCTCACCTGGTAGGGACAAGGCTCGAGGTGGACTCAGGCTGGGCCCTCTGTCTGGTTCAGCCCTGTCAAATGTCCTTGAGGAAGTGGCTGTGCCCCTGCTGGACTCGAACATGTGCGAGCTGTTGTACCATCTCGGAGAGCCCAACCTGGTGGGGATGCGCCTCATCAAGGACGACATGCTGTGTGCTGGCTTTGTCGAGGGCAGGAAAGAGTCCTGCAAGGTGATGGCAACTTCTGGCCATCCTGTCCTGATCTGTGGGCTCTCCAGGTTCACCCTGTCCTGGGCTCTGTCCCCACATCCCACACACCAGGGGCTCCAGAGGGGCCACAGTCCTTGCCCAGCCCCCATGGCCTCAGCAGGGCATGCTCCCAGGTGAGTGGGACACAGGTGTCTTCTTCAACTCTCCACCAGGGTGACTCCGGGGGGCCGCTGGTCTGTGCCGTCAACAACACGTGGATCCAGGTCGGGATTGTGAGCTGGGGGTTTGGCTGTATTTGGGCATACCGGCCCGGCGTCTACACCCGCGTGTCATCCTACACAGACTGGATTCAGGAAACCCTGTCCCAGCATCAGACAAGCACCCCTGCTCCCCCCTCTGAGTCCGGCCCAGGTGCCTCTGAGTCTGGCCCAGGTGCCCCGGCGTCCCCCTCAGGCCCCTCTGAGTCTGGCCCAGGTGTCCCGGCGTCCCCCTCAGGCCCGTCTGAGTCCCGCCCAAGTGCCTCCGGGTCCCGCCCAGGTATCCCCGCATCCCGCCCAGGCTCCTCAGGGTCCGCCCCAGGCGCCCCCGGGGCCTGCCCAGCACTGCTGCCGGTGCTGTGGGCCTTCCCCTCGCTCGGGGGCCTGTGAGCCAAGCAAGCCCCCTTCTGGTGGGGTTTGTTGAACCTAATAATAAAAAATGCAGGTTATGTATTTTGTATGCATTTGCTTTTCTCTCCCATTCTTCTCCTAGTAATTCATTTTTGCTGTATTTTACAAATGTATGTGACCATGGTGGCTTGGGAAAACAGAGTCCTTCACCACAGTTTGCAGAGCCTTGTCCTGAACAGATGTGACCTGTGTTTCCTCCGTGTATCTTCGTAGTTAGGCCCCTGTGTGCTCCCTTGCCCTCCCAAAAGTGTCTCAAAAGTTGCATGATGAGTTAAATCGTCATCATGACTCAGACAACCGGGAGCCCACGCCCTTGCAGCCCACGGGATTTTCAGTCTCGGGCATCCTCAGTGGACATGGCCCTCAGTGGCTGGTGAGTCCCCAGGGACCCCGGGGCGGTGCAGGCCCTGGCCAGCTCGATGCGCAGCGGCCTCTGGCTGCCACAAAGCCGTGCAGCACTTCCAGGAAGGGGCACGTTGAGGAATTTCCATCCTTTTGGCCCCAGTTGAATAAACTCCCACCACGTCCATGAGACCTCTGGTGAGCGGCTGTCAGGGACGACCACCCGCTGGCCTGGTCGTGATCCGGGACCCAGGAGCTGCACCTGGGGCTCAGCCCTGGTCTCAGTGGCACTCTCCACCTCGGAGGGGCTGTCTGGCACCCTCCACGGAGGGGGCTGCGGGCGGCCTGGGCTCAAAGCCCAGTGCGGCACAGGGGAGGGTGGCGACGGGTGGTGGATCTGTCACCTGAAGGCTCTGCCTCCCCGGGACAGGCAGCCGCAGGGCCTCTTGGTTGCGTCTGGGAGAAAATTTAGATCACGTATTGCTCTAGAAGACAAGATGCTCTGGAGTCATTCGTTCCTTTTCCTGCCGGTTCCTCTTTACGGAGTCCTCAGGGGAGCGCCCAGTCCCATCCCTTGGCGCTCCCTCCTTCTCCTGTCCCGCTCCCAGGAGGGCAGACCCCAAGGGGAGGGGCGCACTGGGCCTCCCAGGTGAGGTTTCCGGCCTTTCAAATTCTTCGCGTGTCCAATAACTTTCTCTTGCGAGTAACTTTCCTGTGTCACTTTGCTAATGAGTTCTCCAGCTCGCTGCTCCCGTAGGAACCCCTTCCAGAAATCAGTGAGGCGGGCAGGGTGGTGGATTAAACCAAAACCCAAAACTCAGTTCTTCTGCATTTCCACTTAGCATTTTATGGCTGGCAAACGTCCTGAGTCCCAACCACCAGGACGTCTCAGAAACTCGACCCCTCTGCTTAGCCACCAGCCCCTTCCATCCCTCCCTAAATGACCAACGGCCAGAGCCTCTGCGCCACGCAGCCTGCTCTGGGACCCGCACCCACAGGGACGCTGCCTGCCCAGGCTGTGCCTGTGAGTGTGGGGTGTACATGTGTGTATTTGTGTGTATCTTTGTGTGTGTGTCTGTATATGTCTTTTTGTATGTCTATGTATGTGTGTGTATCTATGTGTCTGTGTATGTCCTTGTGTGTGTGTCTGTGTGTGTGTGGGTGTGTATGTGTGGGTGTCTGTGTGTGGGGGGGGATGTGTATGTGTGGGTGTGTGGGTGTCTGTGTGTCTCTGTGTGTGTGTGTGTGGGTGTGTACGTGTGGGTGTCTGTGTGTATGTCTGTGTGTGTATGTGTCTGTGTGTGTGTGGGTGTGTCTGTGTGGGTGTCTGTGCGTGGTGACTGTGTGTTTCTCAGATACCCATTGCCCGCAGTGGCAATACCCATTGCCGCACAAACGCTCCTCGACCCCCACCCACAGGGAGGCTCTGTCCGTAGGCCGCCCTCCTGCTGACGGTGAGCGGGAAGGAAGAGTCGGAACCCACAGCAGAGCCGCAGCCAGGCTTTGCGGGCCTGGCCCTGCGGCACACACAGCCCCTTTGTCTCCTCTCCCGGGGCCCCTCCGCAGTGCTGTTTGTGGAGGATTTAGAAGACTGGCAGTTCTGCGTATGAAGCAGCGGTCCCCGGCCTTTTTGGCACCATGGACTGGTTTCATGGAAGACAATTTTTCCACGGGTGGGGGTGCAGGGGGGGTAGGGGAAAGGTGGAGGGGAGGCAGAGCTCAGGCGGTGATGCATGGCCTGTTACTGACAGCCCACAGACAGACTGGTACCGGGCCATGGGCCAGGGTTGGGGACCGCAGTTAGAAAGCACCTCCTACCTGAGCCTTATTGCAACAGACCAAGAGGGTTCTCTGGGTGCCTGGTGTGGGCAGTGCAGGTGCGGGGCCAGGTGTGGGGCCAGGTGTAGGGCCAGGGTGGGGCCACACTGCACCGCCTCGGGCAGCTCCTCTCGGCGCCCACCTGACCGCCCACCTGACCGCGCGGCAGCCACACTAAGTTTCTGTCAAGGGCACTTGGCTCGCCGGCTGGCCTGTCCATGGGCCAGGTGGCCTCCAACAGGCCCTGAGACAATGACATTGTTCAGGGACAGGTTGGGGCGGGAGCCACACAGTTCAATGTTGTGTAAGAGGAAACAATTCGTGGCCAATGCATAAATGTTCCTTCAGAGTTGAGCCAGTACATGGATGAGGAAGTGGTTCGATTGACTCAGACGTTCCGGAAGGCTGACAGACTGCCTGTGTCCAAAGGCCACAGTCTCCCAGGAAATGTTTGGCCAAGGATGGGGAGCAGGAGCAGAGGTGGGAGCCCAGTGTAGGGGAGCAGTCCCTTCCTCAGCCCGGAGCCCAGGGTGCGTGGCCAGCACCTGCCTCCCCTCTGCATGTGCACCGAGGAATTCACAGGCACATGGCGGCGCTGCGTGTGCCAGGGCCCCGGTCCAGAGCAGCAGAACCCCCACAGTGTGCATGCTAGAGTAGTTGGGCACTTGGGGCACAGGGACACTCAGGAGAGGACATACTCTCCCTGGAGGGGGATGGCCGGGGCTGGGCCAACACGTGAGCAGGGTGTGGCAAGCGGACTGTGGGATTCGGGTTTAAATTTCATGACTCACCTCTCTTTCAGCCTGGGCTTCGTCATCTGCAAGATGGGAGATTAATACCAGGGGTGTCTGTGATGATTAAATGAGGTATCAATTGTGCAAGCACCTAGCATAGGGCCTGGTCCAAAATTGGTACACAGTGAATGCTAGTGTGTTTTTCCATCCATTTATTTACCCACCCACCCATCCATCCATGCACCTGCCTACCACCTACCTACCTACCCACCCATCCATCCATGCACCTGCCTACCACCTACCTACCCACCCATCCATCCATCCACCTGCCTACCACCTACCTACCTACCCACCCATCCATTCATCCACCTGCCTACCACCTACCTACCTACCCACCCATCCATTCATCCACCTGCCTACCACCTACCTACCTACCCACCCATCCATCCATGCACCTGCCTACCACCTACCTACCCACCTACCCACCCACCCATCCATGCACCTGCCTACCATCTACCTACCTACCCACCCATCCATTCATCCACCTGCCTACCACCTACCTAACCACCTACCCACCCATCCATCCATGCACCCGCCTACCACCTACCTACCCACCTACCCACCCACCCATCCATGCACCTGCCTACCACCTACCTACCCACCCACCCATCCATTCATCTACCTGCCTACCACCTACCTACCTACCCATCCATTCATCCACTTACCCACCCACCCATCCATCCATGCACCTGCCTACCACCTACCTACCCACCTACCCACCCACCCATCCATGCACCTGCCTACCACCTACCTACCCACCTACCCACCCATCCATCCATGCACCTGCCTACCACCTACCTACCTACCCACTTACCCACCATCCATCCATCCACTTACCTACCCACCCATTCATTCATCCACCTGCCTACCACCTACCTTCCCACCTACCCACCATCCATCCATCCACTTACCTAACCGCCCACCCATTCATCCATCCACCTACCCATCCACCCACCCATCCATCCACCTGCCTACCACCACCTACCTACCTATCCATTCATCCATCCATCCATCCCCTCACCAGGAAAATGACCCCGATCACAGCGGACTTACCAGCACACTAGTAGACTAACACACATACTCAAAACACTTCAGCAAAACCCAATTTCCATAAGCAGCTCTTGGGACCCAGTCCCTTTCATCAAATAATTTTTCATTATTATTCAAACCTCCCTCCCTTCCACCTTTCCCGCAGCCCTCTCAATCCTCGGTTTCAAATGTGGTCCCATGGAAGCACCGAGGTCTGGCTTCTCTGGTCTCTTCTTGTGTCCTGCAAGTCGCCCTGGACAACTTTTCTTCCTGGATGCCTCCTCCTGTCCTCAGAGAGGCTCTTTCTCCCCTAAAGCCAACTCCAGTGGCTAGATGTCCCCTTTATTAACATGTAACCCTTTTATATGTCTAAAATGCATTCTAAAGTACTGCAAGTAGATATGCCAAAATGTCAACAATGAGTGTCTCTGGGTAGGGAGAATTCTTTTTAAATTTAGCCATCTTTCCTAAAATTTCTGCAGTTTACATGCCTGACTTTTGTCATTGGAAACATAATATTTAAAAATGATATTTCATAAATATTTTAATTTCTATTACTTCTCCTATCAAAGCTGCTTTTCCTATTTTACCAACTTTTGGAATGTTTTTAGCCCATTCATTGAATGAGTTTCATGTCCTTAAGTTCAAGGGGGTAGGGACATTTCTAGCTTCAAGTCAGAATACAAAGGCCTTCAGAGAAAGTCCGGTGTGTGTGCTGCAGACCGGGAGGCAGCCGTGGCTGCGGCCACACCAGCTTGCGCGTCTCTGCTGTCTGGCCGCAAGGCTGACGGGTGAGCCCGGGGGGGGGGGGCCTGACAGTGAGGACGCTGCTTGTGTTGCGTGGTGTGTGGCCTGCCGACCTTTCTTTACCCAGTATGCCAAGTTAACGGCAGGAAGGCGAAAGGAGTTTAATATTAAAAAAGTCGAACAGCTGGGCAAATGATTTGGGGAGATGCTTCACAAAGGAAGAAATATGAGAGAACAAAGGTGCACACGAAATCCTGCTCTACGTCGCTAGTTACCAGAACGTCCCGCTTAGAGAGATGAGCAGCGCTGCCGCCGGCCAGGACGCGGACGGCGGGCGTGAGGCTCACGCGCTGCGGCGGGACTGCAGAAGGGCACAGCCGCGTCGGGAGCTGCTCGGCAGTTTCCTACAGACTCACACACACACTCGCCCCCGTGAGTCAGCAATTCCATGTCTAGATGTGCATCCAGCAGGGATGAAAACTCTCTCTGTCTACGCGGAGACTCACGTACAAATGTTCACAGGAGCTGCATTCATCATAGCCCCAGACACACAGCCCAAATGTTCATCCACCGGTGAGTGGGTGCGTGAAGTGAGGTCTAATAAAACGAAGCGCTGCTCAGTCACAGAAAGGGACAAATGACTGAACCGCAAATAATGTCGGTGAGCCTCGAAACAGCATGCTGAACGCAGCCAGACGTGGGAAGGTGCGTGCCGCCTGATTTCGTCCACGTGAGCCTTAAGAAAAAGCGATGCCAGTCCATACTGACAGAAAGCACATCCGTGGTTGCCTGGAACCGAGCGTGGGGAGATTTAAAGTCAAGGGGGCGATTTTCGGGGTGATGGAAACTTTCTGTATTTTGCTGGCAGTGGTTATGTGGGTATATATATTTTTCAAAAGTCATCAAGCTGCAGACAAAACATAGATGCATTTTATCGTATGCCAGTCGACCTCAACACAGTCTAGTGAAACTCACCACGAGACAGCTGGGACAGAATGCAATCGAATACCAAAACTCCACGGAAGGCAGGATGATCTCACCTTGGAGAGCTAGACAGAACCATAAAGAAAAACATGAACAGATCTGATGCATAAAATTGAAAGCTTTTATGTGCAAAAATATTTTAAGGGTAAATAAAATGTGAGATAATGTTCGGAGTGACTGCTTATGGGTACAGGGCTTCCGACTGGAGCGGTGACAAAGCTCGGGGAACAGATGGTGGTGGCACCTGCACAACACTGCCTGTGTGCCTGATGTTGCTGAACTGTACACTTCTAAATGATTTAAATGCTAAATTTTATGTTATGTGTATTCTACCATAATAAAAAACATTTACTAACATATAAATTGATATAGAAAATACCATAGCGCCCCCTCTGTAGCTGGGTAACCCCAGAGAGAGTGGGGACCAGGGTTAGCCAGGGAGGAAGCTCAGGTGAAATAAGCCACACCCCAAAGCGCTGCCTACTGAAGTCTGGGGCCAGGACATACCTTCCCTGGAGGGGAGGGTGGGGACTGTCCCATGAAAGACACTTAGCAGCACCCTGGCCCCTACCCATGGGAGTCCAGTAATACCCAGCCCCCACGTATGACAACAAAACGTATCTCCAGACATGGCCTGACCTTCCCTGGGAAGCCTGACCAGCCCCAGGTGAGGACTGATGTTCTAAGCCAAGGGGGTTGGTCCCCACCTTGGGAAAATTTGTGGCTCCCCAAATAAAACCATGTTCAGATCCCTTTGGCCAGATAGAGAGTCTCCTGGGGTCATGGGCCTGACTACCACCAGGTGCCCTGCCCGGCTCAGAGCCTCTGGCCCTCCCGTAAGGGGCAGCAACAGGTTTTCTGACCTCGTCAGCTGCAGTCACTGGGGAGATGCCTTCAACGAACGAGTTCCCTGGGCAGGTTTCTCCAGCCCCTGATGGAGACCCAGCCCTGGACGTGCCGGGCAGAGGCCCCCGTCAGAGGACGCTGACCCCTCTGGCCAGAGAAGACCAGGCAGCTGTGGGTTCTGGCACCTTCCTCTGTGATTATAAGTGCCAGGCTGCCCCAGAGTGCGTCTGTGGCCGCACCCCGCTCTCCTCTGCCTCTTCCTCTTCGTTTGTGGTAGGGTCAAGCAGGGTGACTGTACCGTTCCTGGTCCTGGGATTGACACGTGGTAATAACAAGAAAAGTGTGCCTCCCGGCCCCCCACGGGATCCCCTGGACCCCTAGCCCTCCCGCCCCCCTGAGAGCATTCCTGTTGGCTCACTTTCCTGCTTGTCTTACCCTGGACGCAAACCTACGCCCTCCCTCCCAGCTGCCCTGGCCTGAGCTGAGTGTTCCCTCACGGGGCCTGAAGTGACACAGGCTTGGGAAGGGGATGCAAGTCTTTCATGAGGCTGGATTGTGGGAACTCTGAAGGAGCTCCCATCTCGGGGTCTTCTGGCTGCCTTGGGGCTCCTTGGTAGTAAGTAAAAGAAACCTACTCACGGGAGCTGAAAAGACCGCCCGTCTTCACCCGGCCATAGTGTGCAATCCTGTCTCTGCCAACAGGCCCAGTCCTCGCTGTTCCCACTGGTTTCTGCCTCTTGGGACTTCGTCCAAAGCGCCCGAAGTATCTTGGGTTAGGGTTGCCAAATTTAGTAAATAAAATATACTACACCAAGGCGGGAGGATGGCTTGAGATCAGGAGTTTGGGACCAGCTTCAGCAAGAGCGAGACCCCGTATCTACAAAAAAATAAAACAATTAGCTGGGCATGGTGGTACACGCTTGTAGTCCCAGCTGCTTGGGAGGCTGAAGCAGGAGCCCAGGAATTTGAGGTTGCAGTGATGACTGCGCTCCAGCCTGGGCCACAGAGCGAGATTCTGTCTGAAAAAAAATATATATATGTACATGTATACGCATATATGCACACATTACACCTTTTTCAACTTGAATTTCAAATAAACAATGAATAATTTTTTAGTATAAGTATGTTCTGTGCAGTATTTGGGATAAACTTAAACTTTAAAAATTGAATATTCACAACATGGTTATACTAAAAAGAATGCAATGTTTGGGATATACTTACACTAAAAAAGTTTCATTGTTTATCTGAAATTCAAGTCGACCCGGGTGTCCTGCCTTGGCCCTGGCAGTCCTGCTGGGGAGGTGTCGCAGGGTGGAAGGGCAGGAGTGAGCTGGGTTAGGAGCGATTGTTGGGCTGGAAGGTGCCAGGGGCATCTTTCTTCTGGCCCTCAGGACCCAGGCTCAGCCCCAGGTGTCACACGGCCACCCAGGGCCCCTGTTCACACACGATACCCAGCAAAGCACAGGCTGGCTTGTGGGTCTCTGGCCCTGCGAATGCCTGGTCCAGCTCGGGCCCATCGCTGGCCCACTCGGCTAGGTGGACTGGGGAGGGTCTCTCCAGAGGAAATTGCGGACAGGCAGACTCCACAGAAGAGGGTTTCAGGAGGGCCCCAGTGGGGAAGCCGCCCCACCCTCTCAGGGAACCGTCCTCACCTGCCCGCAGGAGGTGACGCCCAGGGTACAACCTGGCTGTGGCCGCTGCCCCCGCCAGCTTGCCGCAGCCCACCCAGTCCCCAAGGACATGCAGGAACAGACGCAGAAGCAGGGAGTGAGGGCTCTAGGCCTGCACCTGCGGCCCCACACCCATCCCGGGCCAGACTCTTTGGGGACCAA
This sequence comes from Lepilemur ruficaudatus, assembly GCA_963574885.1. Lineage (NCBI taxonomy): Eukaryota > Metazoa > Chordata > Mammalia > Primates > Lepilemuridae > Lepilemur > Lepilemur ruficaudatus. The sequence goes on along the minus strand of CAUYRT010091768.1, from coordinate 3,058 downwards.
GGAAGGCGTTGTGTCCTAAGGAGGCAGAGGGACACATCCCTCTGTGGAGGTCCGAGGACAGGCTCAGGCTCGTCATTGTCATCGTTGTCAGGCAGAGCAAAGCACTTGCCTGGGAAGCAGAAGTGCCTCCTGGAAGGGGAGGATGTCCGGAGCGGGGTGCACAATCCCGGGTGTGATTACACCCAGGGGCAGCACGGGAATCCCGAGGGATGAGTGGGCCTGAGTCCAGTGCAGAAACTGGGCAGAGCGCAGGAAGGACTTCCTGGCGGGGCGGCGGGAGGACTTGGACTCTCTCAGCGTCCGGCTGCTGTTGGGTTGGGGCGCACTGGAGCCCGCGCTGCCGATCGCCCCAGGCTGCGCCCCAGTCCCCCTCAGATCCCGCCCAGGTCAGCTGCCTGTCTGCATTGGCTTCAAGTGGGCATTTGCCCCAGAGAAGCCGTCACCGCAGGGCCAGGGAGCCTTGAGGGAGGGGTCTTAGAGTCAGCATGGGCCCCCACCCTGTAGTTCTCCCCTCAGGCAGGCGGGATCCGCGGTGCGCTCCCCTGGCGGACAGGGAAACCAAGTGATCCCGGGGTGCAGGTGGCAAGGCCACAGCAGCCGAGACCCGGTGTTGAATCAAGTTTCTGCGCACATGTGAGCCGCCGTGGTCCCCTCACCAAGGGAGTGGGCTCCAGGCCCCCTGAGCTCCCACACCCCCGTTTTGGCCCTTTGCGGGTGCACTAGCCTCTCCCTCCCACTCACACGGCAGTAGCTGCCGTGGGAAGGGGGGTCAGTGCTGTCACTTTTCAAGGCAACACTGTCCCATCCTTGCTGCACCAGGAGGCATCAGAGGGCAGGGTCTCCCTCCCCAGGCATCTGCCCGCCCCAAGAGAGGGTCAGGCCTCTCTTTAGTACCAAAAACAGAGTTCTCTTTCAGCAAGCCAGGGCAGGGAAATCAATTAAGCCACAGAACGAGACTTCCGGCCCTGAAGAGCAGCTGGGAAGGTCAGACGGGAGGTCCCCAGTGCACCCCAGTGACTTGTCATCCCTCACACAGAAGGAAAGGTGGTTTCTCCTCCTGCCGGCATCTGCAGATACACTTATCAAACTGTTTTCTTAAATGTGTCCTATGCCTGTGCTTTGATCATTGCCACACTCAATGGCAAGTCTGAAAACAATCATCACTCTGAACTCTTGACGGGTGTAGGTTTCCGGATGTCTATGACAACTGTAACTGATTTGGCAGGTTCACAGGTGCCGTGTGTGCGGTCTGTGAGGTCACATTCATACCTGGAGGGAATGCGACATTCCCAGCAGAGGACAATAAGAATAAAGAGGTCATTGGTTTTTACACATCCCAATTGGTGGAATCCCTGAAGTTTGACCGCAGACCTGAGGCTAAGAAGAATTCTCCAGCAGCCTTTAACACTAAGTAGGAACACCCAGTAGAGAAGAGAAGGGAAATGTCAGTGTGAATCTCACGCAGAAAGATGAGGTTGGTTGTGAAATCCTTGCCCCAGCCTGGGGATCGGGGCCCAGACTTTGCCACTAGACCCCCTCGAGTGGACCCTCCTCGGACACATACTGCTGTATGGGACAAGTCACTTCGCTCTCTATGCCTCAGTTTCCTCATTGTGCAAATGGGGACAACGGATGTCTGACCCCTGTATCACTGTGAGTGGGGACTTCACGTGGAGCCCCTGGAGGTGGGCCTGGCCCATCCCTGGTCACTGAGGGTGTGGCTATGGCATTGGATGGCTGTGTTTCCAGCGTCACCAATGCAATGAATTTTTTCCCTCAAGTCATGGTCAAAATGGTTTGAAGCCTCATCCCTGGAGGATCCTGGTCTTGCCAAGTCCTGACCTGGGATTCGAGGATGGGGAAGGGGGATATGAAGAGTGGGCCAGGTCTAGGCCTTGATTAATTTCCTGTGCCGCTGTAGGAAATGACCACGCTTTGAGGGGCTCTGTCCCCAGCTGTCTCTGGCTCTGGCCTTTGTCCAGAGATCCCTTGGACTGGAACACCCTTATCCCCTTGTCTCCACTCGAAAATTCTCCCTCATCCTTTAAGACTCAGCTCTGACAGCACCTCCTCCAGGAAGACTTCCCTGAAGCACACCCTCACCGCTTCACCTCTGGGCAGCCTACACACAGCCACGGCATGTGCGCCCATCAGTGCAGGTGCTACTGTGACCTGCCACCATCTGCTTCTGCATTCACCCTGTGGGGCAGCCAGCCCCGCAGTTGCACACCTGGCCCCGTCTGTGCACCCCCAGGGCCCGGGAGGCCAGTGTGGACGCCTGGGCAAATGACTGCTGTGTGAATGGGTGAACGAGGGGCTGCCCTGAGGCCCCGTGGCCACTCAGAGAAGCCTGGCACTGAGCCTGGCCAGGACAGGCAGCAGAATGGGCCTGGGGGATGGGACATTGGTGGCCCTGGAGGCAGACTCCTCAACGACCGTGGGATCAGGGCATGGTCTCTGCGGGCAGCCTCTCGTCCTTGGTGGAGTCCCCTCTGCCCCACCCCTCAGCTTGGTTCTCTGGGCTCCAGCCCCAGGGGCTTTGTGCCCCAGGAGGCGGGAAGGCTTTGGTGCTATTGGTGGTATCCAGGACCCAAGCACCACACTGGACGCACTGTCCCTGCAGAAGCTTTATTTATTGGTGATGTCAGATTCAGCGTCACAACTCCGTTACCCCAGGACTGTTAGCCCACCACACCGCACCTAGCTTCAGTGTTAGTGAACTTGCACACTGCCCTGTAACTATGTGCTGACAACTATTTGTGGTACAGTGGTGTCCTCCACTAGCGGAAAATCCCAAGTAAAGCCGATGCCCTTGAGGCCGAGGAGTCCGTACTGGCCAAAGATGCCCGTGAGCACCTGTCCCTCTTGGCTGGGGAAGGCAGAGAACTGCTTGCCAACGTTCTTCCCAAAGGAGACACAGCCTCTCACGTTGGTGCACACGGCCAGGTAATGGATTAACAGGCCGAATGAGCCATGGATCTCGGTGATGTGTTCGCCTGACCACAGGAGGAGCTCCTGGCTCGTCCCACCCGAGGCACCATGTTGATCATCCCAGCTG
>CAUYRT010091766.1:0-60329 GCA_963574885.1 Lepilemur ruficaudatus | reverse complement strand
TTTTTCTATATATATTTTTAGTTGTTCAGATAATTTCTTTCTTTTTTTTTTTTTTTTTTTTTTTTTTTTTTCAGCAGAGATGAGGTCTCACTCTTGCTCAGGCTGGTCTCGAACTCCTGAGCTCAAAGAATCCACCCTCCTCGGCCTATAATCCTAGGATTATAGGCGTGAGCCACTGTGCCCGGCCTATTTTTATTTTTAAATAATTCTTTTTTTTGTGGTATATGTGTACCGTGGAGTTCCACTCAACCACAAAAAACGATGGTGATCCAGCACTTCTTGTATTACCCTGGATAGAGCTGGAGGCCATTCTACTAAGTGAAATATCACAAGAATGGAAAAAGAAGCACCACATGTACTCACCATCAAATTGGTATTAACTGATCAACACTTAAGTGCACATATAGTAATAGCATTCATGGGTGTCTGGCATATGGGGGGGGAAGGAGAGGGTGGGGGTGGGTATATACACATCTAATGGGTGTGGTGTGGGGGACAAACACGACTGAAGCTCTGACTTGGGTGGGGCAAAGGTAATATAAGTAACCTAAACATCTGTACCGCCATAATATGCTGAAATAGAAAAAAAAAAGACTGGGGTGATATTTTAAAAAATAAAATGTGTTTATACCATTATTTTACCCATCAAGTTGTTTGATATTTGAAAAGGTATCTTGTGTTTTGAGAAATAACCTGCCATCTTTTCTACTGTCATCAGTGAGGCAAGATGCATAAAAGTAGTTGTGGGGCAGTGGGGAGAAAAAAAGAATCATTCATGAGTTCTGGATAAATTCATGAGCACATGGCCCTACCAACAACCAAATGATGAATTTGGGGTGAGACCCACTTAACACCTGGGATGCTTTTGAGATTTGATGTTATGATGACATTCCAGTGTATTAATTAACTGGGAGTGATACCCTCTAGGGATGAAAAAACACATCTGAAGTTTCTTTACATCTATTGTTAGAGATGTTTGTGGTAACCACAAGGCTCTCTCAAACCTGGGGGGTTGTGAGGTCATGAAGGTCACTGTTACTATTCTGACTCAATGGTAAAGTTAGTACATGCAGATTAACATATTTTTATATTCTGTGCTGCCTTCTCCATTGCCTGTGATAGGAGCAGTGTGGGTGGTCAAGGAAGGGTTTATGGGAAGTGAGGTGAGGAATCGATCAGGAATGTGGGTGGCTGAAGGGAACACAGTACTGAGGACTGTTTTAGGCTCTCCTTTTCCACTGCCCCCCACCTCTTCCCTCATGTTCTCCTTCTCCATTGATTCCAGTGGCTATGAGCCCAGCCTTCCCTTCTCACCTGGCCACGGAGCAGGAATCTATGCTCACAACTGAGGAACAGGAAATACAAGTCTAGCTGGAGCTAGGTTGGCTAAAGGCTGTAGTTAAACCATGTTCACTTAAAAACCTGTCCATGTTGGAGGCCAAGGTATGTGCTCTGAGAGATTGTTTTCCTCCAGAGATAAATGTCTTACTTCCATCCTGTCACTCTCAAAAGAGGCTTTTATAAATGATGTTCTCTCACTTCCCTTTGTTTGGCTTTTAGCAGCAAGAAGCCAAGAAAAGGCCCACCTCTGGTTTTGAGGGCCCGGGGGGAAGAGTTGGAAAAATAACACCTGCAGGTGTGGAAGGCTGTTCAGTGACCCCTCATGTGCAGAAGGCCATGAAGAAATTATGAGATTAGAAGATCGAGAGAGTGACAGCAGCTGCCTTTCAGCAACTTTCTCCTGTTGCCTCAAGAATAATTCAACTCTAGCAGACTTATTTAAGGCCTGGGGAAATAGCGCAAAGTGAAGAAAGGGCTAGAAATGGTTTTGTTCACCCTAAGGTGAAAAGAGATATTTGAGCTTTCTCCAGGATATTGAGAAGCAGAATGGCTGAGAAAATCATGTTGGGAGAGTAGAGGAACATATTTCCCTATTTCACATTTTTTCCTAGAAGAAAAAGACAAATGGATCCACCTAAACATTGAGAGCATCTTAGGTAATTTATGGGGAGCATTAGTAAAGCCAGGAAAGCTTGCAAACCAAACTAAACAACTCAAAGTTTTAAGAGTGTGCAGAGAATACAATGAAGAAATAATAAATGAAGATTAATGGCTTACTTAAAAAGGATTAAAACAACTTTGAGCTTAAAATTGCATCTGGCTAACAGTTCCCTTGCAGCCTCTTAACTTTCTGTTGCACCACCAATGAAGATACAGAGAAAGACCAAAATTTATAATACCACTGAAACTGGAAATTTAAACCTATTTCCGTGATCTTGGAAATCAGGATGATTGGAAATGTATTTAAAAGTATGTTTGGTGAACTTTTCAAGAGTCCAACTGTCTGAGAGAAGATTCTTTCATCCACCACTAACTAACCTTGGTTCAGAAATGCCAAATTATTACCAACCAAAACAACACGGAGACTAATGGCAGAGTTGCTGCTGTTTGAAGTAATTAAAGTTTCATTATCTTTTCTTTTGCATCCCTTATCAAGAGCCTTTCTCCTACCCCAGTTTAGGGACCAAAACTCTTAATACAAAAAACAAAACAAAACAAAACAAACAAATTAGCAAGAGGAAGGAAGGATAAAGTAACTCAGGATGCAAAATTAGATCCTGGGAGAAGTAGCCCAGTGAATACCATGGTAGGGAGTGTGGTGAGGAGGATCATTGGTAGCATCTCAACTGTTTATAACATCAGAGAGACAGGCTGGGAGGGTTGGAGAAGATCTCAACCTACAAGAGTCACAATTGATAAGAGAAGGAGTATCACTGAACTATTTAGATTTGGTATGTACCACTTCACACCTCATATTTATCTCTCTTTTACTCAGAAATCTTATTTAAAACAGAAGTTTAAACACAAGTTTTTAAAACTTGTGTTTTAAATAGGTTTGGTTACTGGGTCTCTTTAGTAGACAGAGTTAGGGAAAAAATGTGTGTGCACATGCATACATATATGAAGAATTATGAGTTTATACTGATACTTCATCTGTAACCCAATGGAGTTCATCGTTGCCTTCTCTCACTCCATATTGGTGTCTCTATTGTGAAAAATGGGACTTTTATCAGCATCAATATAGTTATTCACTTTCTAAATATACTTAAAATAGTTTCAAAATTTTCATACCTATACTACAAAAACATAAACCTACTAATTAACAGTTTACTATATATTTGAAGGTGTTTTTTAGACTAAGAGTATATATTCAAATTACAGTGTACAAAAAGTACTTGGGTAGATTATTTTCCCCCTTTAATTTGAAAAACAGATGTGTTTGTTTCTTTTTGCATTCAATTTTAGAGTTACCACCATTCTTGTTAGTTTAAATTTATTGTCTATACGGAACATTAAAATAATTCAAACTGTTTAAAGTATACAATCCATCTCTTATCTCTTCCACCAACCCCCTACCATGTAGATAATCAATTTCATTAGTTTCTAATTCAAACCTTCTGTGTTTCTGTTTATAAAAATAAGCAGATACACATATGATTTTTGTACAAAAGGTATCATACTATATATAATCTTTTGTACCTTTTTCTCTTAACAAAATATTCTGGAAGCTGTTTAACATCCACTGAGAAATTGTGCCCCCAAGAGGTACAGAGAATGTCAATACTGGATTTGTAGCAGAAAAAAAGAAAGAATCATATATAAAAATATTATAAAGCCACAATCTCCCAGCTTGAAGTTAAGGGAAACTTGAGTATATAATTATGGCCATCAAGAAAGATCAACATGAGGACTTAAAGTGGATAACCTTATAAAATATTCAGAGAAAAAGAATCCTGTGGTAATCCAGGCAGATAATAAAAGCTCATCTTTGTGAGAGGAGAATGGGGCTGTCTCAGCATCCTTTAGTGCTAGAATACAATGAAGCAAGGTCTATAGGTTTTGGAAGGGGAAATGTGGAAACAAAGAATATTATACCCAGCCGAGATGTCATCCATCTGTAAAGGTAATAGAGAGATTTTCAAAAGTGCAGGAACTCAAGGGCTACAGCATACATGAGATGCCGTTGAAACTATTACTTATAAATAAAATCAATTTAACCAAGAGAATAATCGAAACAAGGAACACAGCAATGTGGAAACTATTAAATGAAAACACTGGTGGAGATTATTGAACCTATTTAAATGTAGAACACTTAAGTTTGGAATTATTGTTATGCAGTGGAATTTAAATTTTATAAATGTTGAAAGAAATCTATATGTAAAATGTAATATTCACATAACTATAATGGATTGAGGTTAAATTCCCATTATGATACTTTTCTTATCTTTAAAAAAGTGAGTCAATTAATTTCTGTTCACTTTTAAAGAAATGGTGAAAAGAAATGGATGTGTGAAGATAAAATCTAATAACAAACCATATGCTTTCTGAATTTGGGGTAGAGAGAGTAACAGGAAAGAAGATACATACCAGAGATCAAATAATAAAATTATAGAAGACTGCAAGAATAAATAAAATACCGAATTAAGGCAAGCATGCTATAGCAACAATGATTAATTGGATAATATTGTTTTTAATCAACCAAATATTTTATCACAAGAAAAATCAAATTAAAGATTATCTTCAAATATCTCTCATCAAATAGTAATGTATGTGGAAATTATAAACTGATTAACAAAAAAATCCTAAACATTTAATAATTTGCAAAATCTGCTCTATTTAATTACTTTTGGGTCAAAGTGTAAATTTTTTAAAATTACAAATTAATAAGAAAATAGTCATAATGAAAATATTACTTTCAAGACCTATGGCATGTAGATAAAGCTTTGACTAGAGCAAAATGCAAAGCTTTTATCAATAGTATTCATCTTGCTGAACAAAAAAGAATGATAAAGTAAAGAAATTACATTTTACATGAGAAAAATTAGAAAATGAACAGCAAATTAAGCCAAAGTAAAGCAGAAGGATGTAAATAAGATAAAAGCAGGAAATAATTTTTTAAAGAGAGGAAAAACTCAATATTGAAAAATTGGTAATCCATAAAAACATTCTTTAGGGGAAAAGACAATAAAATGGATAATCCTTAGCTATCTTAATAAAGTAAACCATAGAGAACAGAAAATAGTAAATCAAAAGGAAAATAGAGAACCAGAGATGCAGAAAAAATTTAAAAAATTATATAACTCTACTAAAAATACATTTGGGATCCTGGAACAGATGATTTTCTGGGAAAATAAAAATTACTAAATTGTAAAAAGCAGAACCTAAACAGATCAGTAACCTTGAAAAAAACTGATAGAATTATGAAACAATATTTCTTCCCAAACACCATGGGCCTGGAGCATTTAACAAATGAATTCTTTCAAACCTATTACTATTATTGTTCCTGGTAGGTATATTAATTAGTCAGCTGAGGCAGCCATAACAAAATACCATGGACCATTGGCTTAAACAATTTATTTTCTCACAGTTCTGGAGACTGGAAGTCCAAGATCAAGGTACCAGCATGGTTGGGTTCTGGTGTGGGCTCTCTTCATGGCTTGCAGGGGCCTGCCTTTTTGTATGACAGAGGGAAATTTATCCTGGCATCCTTTCTCGTCTTATAAGGGTACTAATCCCATCATGAGGGCCCCACCCTCATTACTTCATTTAAACCTAATTTTCTCTCAAAGGCCCCATCTCCAAATACCATCACATTGGGAGTTAGGGCTTCAACATAAGCATTTTGGGAGGACACAATTCAGTCCATAGCAGGAGGCTAGAAGGAGGAAAAAGGGTTTTAAATGTGTTCAAGGATGGTAAGGGAGAATGCTGAACAAAGACAAGGAGCTTAAAAAACAGGAAGTGTCATTAAGGGGCAGTAACTTGATCAAGTCTCTACTCTTGGAATCAAGTTATTAACTACATGAATAATGACGTGAATATTAACTATATGAATCTATGCAGTTTGGGTTACTTGGGAAACTTCACATCTATTAGTCATTGGCCATGGGAAAGGTTGGGCAGCTCTTGTCAGCTGCAGGCAATCCCTGAAGACAATCTCAGCTGAGCTGTCTGCTGCTGCCACTTTTTAGCCTCAGAGAAAAGGAATGCTTAAATCCCAAAGTGGGAAGGTCCAGAGAACAGTCCACAACATCCATTGCAATCCGCAGCTTGCACTGTTTGGATCCACTTTTTTGCTACAATTCTGGGAGAAGCTCTTGTGGGATTCTGGTGGCCTCTTGACACAACAAGAGGGGAATTGGTGTGATGAACTACAGTCCTTCTTGTTATCACTGATATTTATTGTCTCCTTTTCCTACATCTAGTCTAGAATCATTAGGACGTCTGAGGTCTATGTGGTTGACCTGGTGGGGTGACTCAAACTATCATTTCTCATGGGTCTGGCCCTGGTTACCACCTCCTCGTAGGCTGTAGCTGCAGAACTTGTCCATTCACCATTAAACCTGGGCAGTGAAATACCGAGAAACACAGAGGTAGAGCACCTTATTTCAAAACAAATCCTTCCCTCTCCCTACTGTGTAACTGAAGCCCTATCTCCTCCTGATCGTCAGTGTCAATAACTCCTGTCAAAATGATTCCTTTATTTGTCTTCTTTTCCTCTGGCACTGGGGGTGACTAGATGACAGACATAGCTTGAAATTTACTGAGATTCTAACCATGTTCCCTGGTGGATGTAGTCCTCCTCCAGCAGCTAGAACTTCTTAACACACAGATCCCAGAGTTGCAGGCACAAGATGCACAAATTCCCTGAGTTGGTTACTAGAAAGAATGGCATGTCAGTTACTATTAGGGTTATGCTACAATTGTTTATTTAGAGCAATGGTTCTCAATTGAGGGTGATTTTATGTCCTTAAGGGATATATAGCAATGTCTGAATACATTTTGCTTGTCACAACTGGGGAAGAGGGCTTACTACCGAGTCAGGGGTGCTAAACATCCCATAATACAAAGGTGAGTCCCCACAACAAAGACTTATCCAGCTCAAAATACCAATCTTGCCAGGGTTGATTTAAAGTATACACTGCATCTTAAAGGATAGGACCTTACCCTTGCAGAGTATTATCTCCAAACAGGCACTTCAGCTGTGCTTTCAACAGGCTGTTATAAGCAGAAGCTTTTTGGTAGTGAAGTATGTTATGAACTTGATGAATTCTATGATCTTGTGTCCACTATCACACCCCTTTTTCTGTAAAATGGGTCAAATATGCATTATGGTAGTGTTAACTGAAGTCCTTCAGGGAGTAAAAGCAAACTCATGCCAACTTTGTGTTAGTTCTAGTCGAAGATGACTCACTGCAGTTTTTAGGGTTAAAAGTATCCAGTGAAGTCAATATGCTGCCAAAGGGCTGATTGGAACCTTTGAGGATCTCACTTTTGATCTTTGTAATTGGCAGGTTAGGCTTTCAGCAATGGCAGTAACTAGTTCAGACTTGCTGAGTTGACAGCACTAGGGTGGAAAATGGCAAAGGCTGTCTGATGTTAACTAGCCAAGTCATTGAGTCTAACTAGTTATTTAATGCCTGTTCTGTAGTGGATGCTCTCTGGTGGGAATTAACATGTGATACAACATCCTTCACATTTCATTTCTTCACTGACAGGTCCATGGAAATGCCTCTTCCCAGATATCCTTGTGCCCTGTCTTTAGCTCTTTCTCTGTCCAGGTGCCTGATCAACCATCTGAGCCACTCGTCAGTGCCCATGTGTTCATATATATCCTATCCTCAGGCCACTCCTCTTTCTCCACAAATTCAATGCACATTAGAAGGATTCTCTCTAACACCTGACTTTCAGCATCATCCCTGCATGGGGCTCTAGTGTAATTATTGTATATTTTCAGCTTATATCCACATGCTGCGTCAACCAATCCATGCTCCAAGCTTGGACTTTTTACTCCTCCAACTGATTATAAAGAAGCCCCAGAACAAGGAGTGCCCATCGAACAGTGGCAGATGACAGCGGATCTGGCTGTCTGCTGGTGAAGCTCGCCTTTGCCATTTAGCCTCACTCATGCCCAAATCTAGATAAGTCAATTTCATCATACAGTGGATTGTTGGTGGGCTTACCTGACCTTGTGTCTTGGTGAGTTGAGTCTGATTGAATCCTGATCATAGTGGGGGAAGTCAGGACACACAGTCGCTTGATGCCCCATGTCAACTTACTGAGAAGTAGCTAGATTTCATCCTACATTTGTTTTGATTGTGCAGATTGCATAACACTTCTGTTAGTTTCCCGTTGATCTTGCTCTTAGGGTTACCGTACTTTGCTACTCATTTTATGATTCTCTTCAGATTAGCCTCCAGTTGCTGGACACTCATTACAATAAATGTGCCACCTTGTTTCTGACAACTGAGTTCTGTTACATGCCCTCTGTTATCTTTGCAATCCTGTAATCCCCCACTGCTACCAGAGGACCAGGATCTGTAACAGCCTCTCTCGCCATCAGCCTTGGCCTACAGAGCAGAGCTCGCACTGAGCTTTTCAGTGATGCTGGTTCCCCTCTCACCTGCACATTTCCTATTGCTTTGGTCAGTGGAGCATCCTCTGGGTCTGCTCCTGAAACATGGTAATCAGTTGGGTTTTCTGGCCTCGAGTAGTATTTCCATTCTGGTAAGCCCTCTTCTCTTCTTTCATCATCTGCCATGGCAGTTTTGGCATTTCTGTTTCTTTTAGTACAGGCTACTGCTTTTGCCAAGCTATTGAGAGCAACATGTTATCATCTGCACATGCAATCCCCGCCAGGCTTTTAAGCCCTGTGTCACATGAGAGAGTTCCCATATTCATAAAATCTTTCTGACTGTGATTGTTAATTTGATGTGTCAACTTGATTAGGCCACAAGATGTCTAGACATTTCATCAAATATTATTCTGGATGTGTGTCTAAGGGTGATTCTGGATGAGATTCTAGATGAGAAGTAATAATACCCTATTTATCTTATAGAAACTTGAGACTCAAATAAATAATTTTATTAAAATACTACAAATAACTAATATGCAGGTACCTAAGAAGATCAGACAATTAATATTTTTATGCTATGTCAACTATGCTATGTCAATACTGAACTGAATTTTCTACTAAAGGTGGATGGCTATAAACATAGTCTCGGTGATAGATATTCAAATGCAGTGAATATGTTTGCACAACTGCCATTGTACATATTTAGTCATATGACTCATATTCAGAGATCATGGTGTTCTTTATTCTATTCTCACATTTAAATCTTACCTTATTCTTCTAGACTAGCCTAATCATCTAGCCTATTGATATATGTTTTTAGGAATTCTGTGTTGACATTTTTCTTTCCCTGTTACCCTTTCTGTTTCAAGTTACATAATTTTATTTTTACTCAAGTTTAGGAACAGAAGGTTCATTTTTGAGTCTCCCAGTAGGTTTTATTTGCTATTTGCTTTTTCACAGAGCTTCTCTCTTGGCCTCACAGCATTATTGTTAGAAATGATTTTCTTTCTGTTTTTAGTTTGTTTTCAAAATCTGTTTTCCAATTTTCTTTTGAATATGTTCTGAGGAAGAAACCACAAATATTTTGTTTGTTTGTGGTTACAAGAAAAGCCAATTAGATCATAGCAATTTGTTCCAGTGACTAAGTTAAAAGGCCCCTTTTGCTGAGAAGGAGTCACCCATAATCTACGCTATTGCTAGTGGACATGTGTGAGCATAGTGTTATGTCTAGTTCATTTATTCATCTGTAAAACTTTAAATGAGTGACTAGTACATGCAAAATACTGGAGAATCCTGGGAGTATTTGTGTGAGGGGTTGCCAAGACCACCCCCAGAATTGATGCTTTGCTAGAAAATCTCACAGGACTCAGAAGTCATTATATAAAGTTATGGTTTATTACAGCAAAAGGATGCAGAGCAAAACCAGCAAAGTGAAGAGGCACATAAGGAGAAGGTCAGAGGAAACCAGGCATCAAGGGTGATGTGTGTTAATAGAAAGTACACTACAGCATGCAGCTGCTGTGTTTTATATATTATAGACAGGAACCTTTTTAAGTATTTGGTCGCCAAGGTTTACATTTACACAGTGCTCAGTCTACCAGTTGTACACCATACCATTCCACGGCCCAGCAGAAAGTAATTCCTAGAAATTTCTTCCCAAATGATATCTTATTAGTAGATGTAACCTGAAAAATGGTGATCAAAAATACTGGCACAGTATTAGAGTTCCATTCAGTTGTTAACAGTTGGTCCTTCTGGTCCATAACATCTGACCAGAATGTACCCTGCTGTGATGACACTCGGGTTTGCAGGTTTTCATTCAGCATTGTCAGGTTCAAAAAGAGGAGGTGGTCTTGACAATTAGAGCTTCACTCTTTCTGGCATTTAGTCTAATCGTTCTAAGAGACAATATTACTCTTTTCTTCTGGGCCTCTCTCAAGGCAACAATATAATGTTGTATTTTCCTCATTGCATAAGTCATTTTTTTTTCATTCCTTACTTTCAACTACTGTTTCTCTTTGTCTCAGTTTGTCATGGATTTTAAATGAACCATTCCACCTTTGGAAGGGATGTCAAATTCTGCTACTGTGCTTGCTCAGATTGCCAGCAGCCAATATGGGCCTAACCACTGCTTTGCCTTGGGTCCCTTCTCCTTCATCTAGGGCAGGATACACAGATGCAGAGCTTGGGAGCGGTCTCAGCCACTGAGAAACACAGCTGCAGTCACTGACAATCCCAACTTTGTCAGATGGGATGAAGGCACCATCCATCCCATCAAACCCTTAGGAATCCTGGCAAAAGGTTTAAAGATACAGTTACAGTCTTTTGGTTAAGAAAGTCGAGGGGAAGCACAAAGAACTACAGTCAACCGGTATCTTCTTCCACCCACACCTCCTCAGATTCCAGACAAAGGTGGAGGAATTTATCTAGTGGGGACTCAGCCTTGCCTCCCTCATGTTGAGTATGAGCACACACTCTTGAAGGCATGTAAGGGTTCTTCATGCCTTTATTGCCCCATTTTTGATAACAAATGTTCCAATTGGCCTGTTCCAATTTTCTATCAAACTACTTCTCTGAGGATCACAAGCAACAAGATTTGCCCATTTGATGGGATGTTGCTTCTCCCATTATTAGAACCTACGTGCTGTAAAATGTGTTTTTTATATGAAAAAATGTAACTTCAATGTCCAAACTGATATAATATTTCTGTTCCTGTTCTTTTGTAGTGTTTTGAGCTTTTCCATCTATCACCGAGTATGTAAAACCCAGGCCAGAGTAAGCATCGATTCTTTTCAGGACCTATTTATAGCCTCCTGGAGTGACAGGCAGCGGTCTGATGCCATGCCAGCTGTGTGGGGGCATTGTCTCTGGGGAATCTGCCCTGCAGCTATTCTCAACATGGGTATAGTCAGTGCTTTGTATCTAGAGCTAGATAAATTCCTTATAAAGTTTATTTGTAAGGACTAACAGAATAGATAGAAAAACCTTAAAAATAAAAAATGATTGGGGAAGGGGTTCACTCATCTTATTAAATATGAAGACATTTGAAAGTATCAATAACTAAAAGTATGGTATTGTTACGTGATGAAACAGGCCCGTGGAATTTAATAGAAAATCTAGAAATAGACAAAAGTCCATGTTTGAAAATTTACAATAGCCAAAAATCAAATCTTAAATAAGTGGGAAAAAGTATGACTTTTTAACTAGTAATTGTTGTGAGATAACCAGATAGGTAGAAAAAGATAAATTAGCACAATTTCCCACACTAAGTATGTTCCAAATTGTTAAGTAATTAAATAGTAAAAATGAAATGTTACAAGAAATGGAATAAAACATAAATGGATTCTTTTATAATCTGTAGTGGGCAAAAATCTTTCTTAACTGTGACTCAAAATCTAGGTGCAAAAGGAAAAGTGTTAGTAAATTTGGCAAGTGAAGAGTAACTCCTTTGCATGGCAAAAAACCCAAATGACCCTCCCTCCTGACCCTAAACAAGGAAAAACAAACACAACAAAAAAAGGAAAAAGTTTTCCAGTTATGTGATAGACAGCGAGTTAATATTTCTAATGGAAAAGGGCTTCTAAAAATTAAAAAGAACATGATCAAAAACCAAACTCAAAAATGGACAAGTGATACAAACTTCACAGTAAAAGAAATGCAAATGGTCCTTAAAAACCTTCAGGGGTGTTCAACCACAATCACAATAAGGGAAATACAAATTAAAACTACAGAAGGCCATTTGTTATCTATCATATTGGGAAAAAAAGTCAGAAGTTTGATAACTCTCCTTTACGGGAAATGCTGTGGGGAAACAGAAATTCTCAAACTTTGCTCATGAGAATGCAAAAGGGCACAATCCTCATGGAAGGAAACTTGCTGTTATTTTGCAAAATTCCATGTGTTTTACTCTTTGACTCACAATTCCAGTTTTAGGAATGTAACCCAACGCTACAGAGGCAACACACAAAGTGATACGTGCACAGAGATATTACTTGAGGCACTATTTGTAACAGCAAAAAACAAGAAGACAAACAAAATAGCAAACTAAAAATCTTGTGAGGCGTGTGCGTTTAGTAGCTTTAGTCTACCCCATTAAATTTTTTAAATGAATTTTCTCTGTCCCTGCTTTTCAGTTCCTCTTGAGTAATTTTTGATAACTTATATTATGCTATAAATTTTTGTAATCTACCCCAGTTAAAAAGTTATTGATATATTTGCTCTGAGCATTTTGGTTATGATTTTAATAATAATAATGGTGAACATAATGTGAATGCCAATTATATACCATTCTCTGTTCAAAGTATTGCATATGTGTTATTTAATACTTATAATAAACTAGGCAGTAGGCATAAGTATTGTCTTCTTTTTGCATATGAGAAAGCTGAAGCTCAGAGTGATTAAGTAACTTGCCCAAGGTTACACAGCTAGCTAGTGTCAGAGCGCAGATTTAATCCACATGGCCCAAAGCATGTGCCGTAAGCCACGTTGCTGTATTGCCTCTTTTGTGTCTGTCATCAGGTCTCCCTTCCTAACACTATTTATTTATCTATTTCTCTTATCTTTTTATCTTGCTTAATTTTGTCAGAGGTTAGATATGTTTAATAGACTTTAATATTAGTTTTTTATTTCAGGATATTATGGGGGTACAAACATTTTCGTTTCAAGTTCTGACTTTGCTAGACTTAATTTTTTTTAGAGCAGTTTTAGATTCACAGCAAAATTCACAGCAGAAGGGACAAAGATTTCCCATATACCCCCTGCCCTCACACGTGCACAACCTACCCTACTGTCAACATCTGGCACCAGAGTGGTACATTTGCTACAATTGATGAGCCTACATTGACACACCATTATTACCCAAAGCCCATTGTTTACATTAGGGTTTACTTTTGGTGTAGTACACTTTGTGGGTTTGGACAAATATATGGTACGGTAACATGTATCCACCATTATAGTGTCATACAGAATAGTTTCACTGCCCTAAAAATCCTCTGTGCTTGACCTACTCATTCCTCCCACCCTCCAACCCCTGGCAAGCACTGACCTTTTTACAGTCTTTTTTTTTGAGAGAGAGTCTCACTCTGTTGCCCTGGGTAGAGTGCAGTGGTGGCATCACAGCTCGCCGCAACCTCAAACTCCTGGGCTCAAATGATCCTCCTGCCTCAGCCTCCCAAGTAGCTGGGACTACAGGCATGCACCACCACACTCAGCTAATTTTTTCTATTTTCGGTAGAGGCAGAGTCTCGCTCTTGCTCAGGCTGGTCTCAAACTCCTGAGCTCGAGCAGTCCTCCCGCTTCGGCCTCCCAGAGTGCTAGGATCACAGGTGTGAGGCACCATGGCCGGCCACAGTCTCCATAGTTGTATCTTTTCCAGAATGTCATATATTTGGAGGCATACAATATAGACTTTTCAGATTGGCTTCTTTCACTAAGTAGCCAAGATTTCTCTGTGTCTTTTTATGGCTTTATACATCATTTCTTTTTAGTGCTGAATAATATTCCAGTGTCTGAATGTAGCACCGTTTATCCATTAGATTACTAAAGAACATCTTCATTGGTTCCAAGTTTTGGCAGTTGTGAATAAAGCTGATATAAATACCCGTGTGCATGTTTTCATGTGAACAAAGATTAACTTTTTAATAATAACTTTATTGAGATATAATTCACACATCAATACAATTCACTATTTAAAGTAGACAATTTAATGGGTTTTAGTGTATTCACAAGAGTTGAGCAACCATCACCACAATTAATTTTAGTATATTTTCATCACTCCCCAAAGACACCTCACACTCATTAGTAGTCACTCCTCATTATCCCCAGTATCCCCAGTCCTAGGCAACTACCAGTCTACTTTCTGTCTCTATCTACTTGCTTATTCTGGAAATTTCATATAAATAGACTTATAGACTATGTGGTTCTTTGTGACTTGTTTCTTTCACTTAGCATAATGTTTCCAAGGCTCATTTGTGTCATAGCATGTATCAGTATTCCGTTTTGTTTTATTACCAAATATTCTTCGTGTATAAATACTATATTTTATTTATCCATTTATCAGTGAATGGACATTTGTGTTGTTTCCACTTTTTGCCTATTATGAATAAGACAGCTTTGAATAGTTGTATACAGGTTTTTATATGGATGTATTTTTTCATTTACCTAGGAGTAGAATTGCTGGGTAATGTGTTAACTATATTTAATATTTTGAGGAAATGCATAACTGGTTTCTAAAGTGACTGTATATGCTTATGTAGCTGGGTACAAAATTAAAAAAATGTAGTGACTGTATCATTTTATTTATGCATTTATTTATTTTTATTTTGAAACATTTGGGGGTATAAATGTTTTTTTTTTTTGTTGTTGTTACATAGATTATTTGTATAGTGGTGAAATTAGGGATTTTAGTGAACTCATTGCTTGAGTAGTGTACATTTTACCCAATAGGTAGTTTTTGATATCTCACCCCTCACCACTTTCCTTCCTTCTGAGTTTCTGATGTCTGTTACTCTGCTTTGTGTGACCATATACACTCATTGTTTGGTTCTCACTTAGAAGTCAGAACATAGTGTATTTGTTTTTTTCATTCCAGAAATACTTCATTTAGGCTTATGGTCTCCAGTTCCATCCATGTTGCTGCAAAATACATTATTTCATTCCCTTTTATAGCTAAGTAGTATTCCCTGGTAAATATATACCACATTTTCTTTATCTTCTCCTCAGCTGATGGGCAATTAGGTTGATTCCATATCTTTACAATTGTGAAATATGCTGTGATAAACATTCAAGTGTAGGTGTCTTTTTTTTTATTATTTCAAAGTATTATGGGAGTACAAACGTTTTTGGTTATATGGATCACTTTTGTAATGCTTGAGTCAGGGTTAAAAGTGTGCCTGTCATCCAGATAGAGTTCATCGTAGCCATTAGGTAATGTTTCACCCATCCTTTCCCCTTCCCCCAACTTGATTTCCATAGGGATTTACTTCCCTCTGTGAACATATATGCTCATCAGTTAGTTCCAATTTAATAGTGACTACATGTGGTTTTTGTTTTTCCATTCTTTAGATATTGGTCCCCACTGACATCAAGATTATTGCAAAAGGCATTAATTGATCTTCTTCATGGCTGTGTAGTAGTCCATGGTACACATATACCATATTTGTTAATCCATTCATAAATTGATTGTCATTTGGGTTGATTCCACATCTTTGCAGTTGTGAATTGTACTGCAATAAACATTCAAGTCCAGATGTCTTTTTGATAAAATGACTTATTTTCCTTTGGGTAAATACCTAGTAGTGGGATTGGTGGATCAAATGGTAGGTCAACTTTTAGTTCTTTGAAGAACCTCCATACTGTTTTCCATAGCAGTTGTACTATTAATTATTTGCAGTCCCATCAACTGTGTATAAGTGTTCCTTTCTCTGTACATCCATGCCAGCATCTTTTGTTTTTGGATTTTTTGATAAAAGCCATACTGACTGGGGTAACATGATATCTCATAGTGGTTTTGATTTGCATTTCTTTGATGATTAGTGACATTGAGCAATTTTTCATATGTTTATTGGCCATTTGTCTATCTTCTTTTGAGAAGCTTCTGATCATGTCTTTTGCCCACTTTTAAATTTAGTAGTTTGATTTTTTCTTGCTGATTTGCTCAAGTTTTTTGTAGATTCTGGTTTGTGGTCCTTTATTGATGTATAGCTTGCAAATATTTTCTTCCATTCTGTAGGTTGTCCGCTTGCTCTGATAATTATTTCCTTGGCTGTGCAGAAGTTTTTTAATTTAATCGAGCCCCATTTATTTATTTCTGTTGTTGCTGTGATCGACATTGGGAATTTCTTCATAAATTCTTTGCCTGGGCTGATATCTAGAACAGTTTTCGAACATTTTCTTCTAGAATTCTTATGGTTTTATGCATTACATTTAAGTCCTTTCCATCTTGAATTATTTTTTTATGAGTGGTGAGCTATATGGATTCTGTTTCATTCTTCTGCATGTGGCTATCCAATTTTCCCAGCACCATTTATTGAATAGGGATTCTTTTCCCTAGTGTATGTTGTTGTCTCCTTTGTTGAAGATCAATTGAGTGTATGTGGATGGTTTTATAGCTGGGTTTTGTGTTCTTTTCCATTGGTCTATGTCTCCCTTTTTGTGTCAATACTATGCTGTCTTGGTTACTATAGCCTTGTACTATAGTTTAAAGTCTGGTAATGTGATGCCTCCTAGATTTGTTCCTTTTGCTTAAGATTGCTTTTGTTATTCAGGGCCTTTCCTGGTTCCACACAAAGCATAGAATTATTTTTTTCTAGATCTGTGAAATGTGATGTTGGTATTTTGATGGAGATTGTATTAAATCTGCAAATCACTTTGGGTAGTATGGACATTTAAACAATGTTGATTCTACTGATCTATGAGCATGATGTGTTTTTTCACTTATTAGTATCATCTACGATTTCTTTCCTCAGTGTTTTGTAGTTCTCTTTGTAGACATCTTTCACCTCCTTGGTTAAGTATATTCCTAATTATTTAATTTTCTTTGTAGAAATTGGGAATGGTATTGAGTCTTTGATTTGACTCTCAGCTTGATTGTTATTGGTATTTAGGAATCTTACTGATTTGTGTACATTGATTTTGTAGCCTGAGACTTTACTGAATTTATTTATCAATTCCAGGTGTGCTTTGGTAGAATCTTTGGGGTTTTCTAGATATAATATCATCTCATCAGCAAAAGGTGATAATTTTACCTTCTATTTCCTGATTTAGATACCTTTTATTTCTTTCTCTTGCCTGATTGCTCTGGCTAGTACTTCCAGCACTGTATCTAATAGAATTGGTGACAGTGGGCGCCACAGTCATGTTCCAGTTCTTAGTTCTACTCTGATCTTAGTTATTTCTCTTCTTCTTCTGGCTTTGTATTTGATTTGCTCTTCCTTTTTTAGTTCCTTGAGATGTATCATTAGATTGCTAATTTGTGATCTTTTTGTGTTTTTGATGTAGTCATTTAAGGCAATTAATTTTTCTCTTAGTATTGCTTTGTTGAATCCCATAGATTTTGATACCTTGTGTCCCCCTTGCCATGCAGTTCAAGGAATTTTTTATTTCCATCTTAATTTCATTATTTACCCAATAATCATTCAACAGCAGGTTGTTTTACTTCCATGACTTTGTGTAGATTCAGGTGTTTCTCTTGGAATTGATTTTTATTTTTATTCCCCTGTGGTCTGAGAAGATACATGGTAGATTTATATTTTTTTGAATTTGTTGAGACATGTTTTATGGCCTAAGATATGCTCAATCTTGAAGAATTTTCCTTATGCTGATGAGTAGAATTTATATTTAGTTGTTTTGGGGTAGAAAGTTCAATAAATGTCTACTAGCCCCATTTGATCTTGAGTCCCATTTAAGTCTGATGTTTCTTTATTTATTTCTTGCTTGGTTGATCTGTCCAGCTCTGTCAATGGGATGTTTAAGGCCCTGGCTATTGTGATGCTACCATTTATCTCTTTGCTTAGATCTATTAATAGTAGAATTTGCTTTATGAATCTGAGTGTTCCTGTGTGAGATACCTAAATATTTAGGATTGTTGTGTCTTCTTGTTGAATTGCTCCCTTTACCATTATATAATGACCATCTTTGTCTTTCTTTACCATTATTGATTTAAATTCAGTTTTATCTGATATAAGAATGGCTACTCCTGCTTTCTTTTGGTTTCTGTTGGGTGGAATATTTTTTCCCATCACTTCGCCTTAAGTCTGTTTGGGTCCTTGTGGGTTAGATGTGTTTCCTGAAGATAGCAGATGCTTGAGTTATATATTTTAATTCATTCAGCCAGCCTGTGTCTCTTGAGGGGGGCATTTAGACCATTCACATTGATTGATAGAATTGATATGTGGGATGCTGTTCTGTTCATTGTGTTGGGTAGTGCCTTATTGCTTTGTTTACCCTCTGGTGCTATTGTTTTATATGAGCTCTGAGCTTTAACTTTTCAATGATTTTACATTGGTATATGTCTATTGTGCTGATCCATGTGTAATGCAGTTCTAAGTATTTCCTGCAGAGCAGGTTTGGTTGTGACAAATTCCCTCAGTATTTGCTTCTCAGGAAAAGTCTTTATTTCTCCTTCATATATGAAACTTAGTTTTGCAAGGTACAAAATTCTAAGCTGGCAGTTGTTCTGTTTAAGAAGATCTAAGATGGGGTCCCAATCCCTTCTGGCTTGTAAGGTGTCTGTTGAGAAATCTGCAGTTAACCTGATGGGTTTTCCTTTGTATGTTATTTGATGTTTTCACCTCATGGCTTGCAAGAGTTCTTCCTTTGTGTTGACTTTGGCCAGTCTGATGGCTATATATCTTGGTGATTGCCTCTTTGCAATGAATCTTCCTGGAATTCTTTGAGCTTCTTATATCTGGATGTCTAACTCTCTGGCAAGACTAGGGAGACTTTCCTCAATTACTCCCTCAAATAAGTTTTCCAAACGTTTTTGCTCTCTCTTCTTCACCTTCAGGGACACTTCTGGTTCTCATATTTGGCTTTTTTACATAATACCGTATTTCTTGTAAGCTTTGTTAATTCCTGTTGATTCTTGTTTTTTTATTTTTGACTGACTGGGTTAATTCAAAAGAGTTCTCTTCAAGCTCTGGAATTCTTTCTTCTGTACGATCTAGTCTATTTTTAAAGCTTTCTTTGTGTGTTTTGGATTTCCCTAAATGAACTTTGTGTCTCCAGAAATTCTACTTTTTAAAAAAATACTGGCATCTCTTTAGTAAATTTTTCATTCACTTCCTGAATTGTTTTTCTGGTTTCTTTGAGTTGATTTTCATTTTCTTTTGTATTTCATTGAATTTCCTTACAATCCATACTTGCAATTCTTTATTTGTCATTTCAGTATATTCATTTTGATTGCTGTCTATTGTTAGAGACCTGGTACGCCCCTTTGAGGGTTTCCTTTTGCTCTTATTTTTCATATGTCCAGAGTTCTTGCACTGATTCTTTCCCATCCGGAGCAGCTGTCACCCCTTGTTTTTGGATTTTCTTTTGTTTATATGGGACTTTCATCCCCATCCCCACTCTTAAGGATATGTCTGTAGCATTTGTTAGGTAAGAAATTTTGGCTTTGGCTGTGGATACTTTGATGGGAGTCTAGGTTTTGGATGGATGCTTTGGTTATAGTTATTATTAGTGTGGTGGTTTTCTCAGTTGCTAGTTGTTTGTAGGCTGTAGCAGTGGTGAGCTATTATGTGGGCAGATTCCCTGTCTCTCTTTGATGAGAGAAGATGGAGGTCTTTGATATCCTTTCTCTTTCCCCAGTTCTGTGGTCTTCTTAATGGTGTGAATTATATTGGGACACCCAGTTAAATCTCTGAAATAGTAGGTGGTGCTTGTAGTAAAAATCAACCATATCTTGTATGATTGAGTCAGTAAACATTGTAAAGGGCTACACAGATTGACCTCCTTGGCAGTAGGTGGTGTTTGCCAGAAAGAACTATCTGCAGTGTTGTTTTGGGGACATATGACTAGCTCTAGCCCCTCAGGAGAGGCACTCAATTGCCCCAGGTGGTGGGTGGAGCCCTAGAACTTCCAGGTTAGTCCTTATTCTCCACCACAGCAGAGGTGAGTGGGGGAATGAGGCTAAATGGGGCTGTGCTGGATGAGGCTATCTTCAGGCTCCACAAAAGCCAGTAAGTTTGCATTCTCAGGAGGGGTTAAAGGTTCACTTTCAGGCGACTGAGAAAAGCCAACAGAGAGGCCCTGAAGTGCCCCCACCAAGGCAGAAAGTCTTTCTGTCTCTTTACCATTGTTGATTTAAATTCAATTTTATCTGATATGTGAATGGCTACTCCTGCTTTCCTTTGTTTTCCATTGGATGGGATATTTTTCCATCACTTCATGTTAAGTCTGTTTGGGGACAGAGCCATCTGAGATTCACAATCTGGCTGGCAGGAGCAGGTTTCACTCTTCTCCCCAGTTCTCTGCGCTGTGATCTTGTTGTGGCATCTGCTGGCAGGCAGGAGCTCTAACTAGCTGAGTTCCCCAGCAGTGGTGCTGTGGACTGGGAGCTTCTCTGTCCAGGATCCCACCCTAGGATGACAGTGTGGCCTTCCTGTAGGGGAGGAGTGCTACCTGAGTGCACTGCAGCTGGAACCCTCACTGTGCTCTCTTTTCAACTCTGCCTACGCAGGCTCCCTATCCTCCAAGATTAGTTCACAAATCTTCCCTCCACACCCCTTGGCAATACATTTGAGTCCTAGGGTTATGGGATCTGGCCTGCAGACCTGTCCCCAGGTCCCCAAAGAGCAATTCCTCATGATTCCAGGGAGAAGTATGGTGGTCTCAAGTTGTGTAATGTCCCTTTGCTTCAGGGTGTGTCCTGCTCTGATGGTGCAGCCAGGTGAGCAGCACCAGAGAGGGCTGGTGAGGAGGGACTTCACGGTCTGAGCACTCCTTAATCTTCTGCAGGTCT
This sequence comes from Lepilemur ruficaudatus, assembly GCA_963574885.1. Lineage (NCBI taxonomy): Eukaryota > Metazoa > Chordata > Mammalia > Primates > Lepilemuridae > Lepilemur > Lepilemur ruficaudatus. The sequence continues at coordinate 39,453 of CAUYRT010091766.1, read as the reverse complement.
TTGAGAAGAAACATTTGAGCCCCACTTTCTGTGGAAACCTTGCTGTGGTGGGCACACCAGCAGAGGGGAGGTAGCTACTCCTGAGAGCCCCAGCTCAATTGTCTCTCTTACCAGCACAGGGTTGGGGAGGGGCAGGGAAGGAAAAGAGTCTGAATGGAGGAAAGCTAGCACTCTGGTTGTCTCTGCCCCTCTCTCTGGAAGGCAGCCCACCCAGAATATCCAAGCTCTGGGGTCATGTAGATCCCCTAGGTCCCACTGGCCCTTGTGGCCCCCACAGTCTATGTTGGATTTGAGAAATGCTTGTGTGAGAATGAGCCAGATGACAACTGAGGGGCTGAACCTCCTGGGGGAGGACAATGGCACACAATGGGTGGAGAAGAATATGGTACCGGCTGTCTCAGCTCAGGTCTGTGGTGATGGGAAGTGACCCCAAGGGGGCGGGTAGCCTGGTTTTTTGTCCTCAAGATGCTCCCAATTCACTGGCAGAAGCAGCTTTTGTGCTTGTGAGGGTAGATAAGCTCTCTAGAAGCTTGGGAGCCTGCTGACAGCCAAAGGTATGTGTGGGTGGGTAGAAAGAACCCCCTCCAACTACCGTCTCTGCCAGGCTACAATCCTCTCAGTGCTTGACCTCTGGTGATATCTTGCTCCTTCTTGTTCTTCTTGTGCCCCACAACTTCTTCCGGGGGGATCTCTGGTAGGTTCTGGTACTCTTCCCTCAGAATTATATCCATTCTATGTTTTTGTTTTTTTTTCTTTTTCATCTAAAATTTTCCTTCTTGTGAGACTATCTGGCAGGTGATATCTCTGGTCAGCCATCTTGAAAGCCTCCTCCTCATTATGTTTTCCTTCATTGTTTGTGATTTTGGTGTCATACCTAATCTTTGCCTAATCCAAGATCATGAAGATTTATGTCTACATTTTTACTCTATAAGAAATTTTATTCTTTTAGCTATTACATGTAGATACTTGATCAATTTTGAGTTAATTTTTATATATTTGTGTGATGTAGAGGTCCAACTTCTTTTTTTTTTTCCATCTAGATATGCAGCTGTTGAAAAGATATTTTTCCCCATTTAATTGTTTTGGTATCATTTTTGAAAATCAATTGATCATAAATGTGAGGGTTTATTTCTGTACTCTCAATTCTATTCCACTGATTTATATGTACATCCATATGTCAATTCCATACTCTGTTGCTTACTGTAGCATTCAAGTAAATTTTGAAATTGTGAAGTGTGAGTCATTCAGCTTTGTTCTTTTTTTTTGTTAAGATTGTTTTGTCTATTCTGAGTCCATTGAATTTTCTTATGAATGCTAAGATCAGCTTGTTCATTTCTGCTAAAAGGCAACTAGTATTTTAATAGGGATTGCATTGACTCTGCTAATTAATTTGAAAAGTACTGCCATTTTAGCAACATTGAATCTTCTGATTCATGAACATAAGATGTCTTCTTTAATTTCTTTCAATGTTTGCAAGTTTTGCACTAATTTGGTTAAATCAGTGGTTAGATTTTTCTTTTTGATGTTTTCATAGAAAAAAGTAATTTCTGTGATTCTTGCTACTAATTCTTGTCCTATTTCATTAATCCTGCCTTATCCTCATTACTTCTTCTCTATTACTATCTTTAGGTTTACTTTATATTTTCTTTTCAAACTTCCTTTGTCAATAAGTTAACTAAGATAATATTTAATTTTCCTTGTTTACTAATATATGATATTAAGGTCATTAGTATTCCACTAAGTATGACTTTAGTTCAATCCCACAAATTTTGATATTGCTTTCATTGTCATTCAGTACTGTGTTTTATAATTTGTAATATAGTTTATTCTGACATATCCATGGAAGTTTTTATTTTAGTGACAATATTTCCATAATAGTTCTATCTTAAGTCTATTGACTCCTTTCTCATATAGTTCTAATTTTTTCTTCTGTTTTTTATTTTTCCACTTATCTGTCTACTTACATATCTTTATAATGACTTTCTTATTATTCTTTTATTTTCACTACTGAATGGTATTTATTTTGCTGTTTTCTGTTTTCTCTATTGGCTGATTGTGTTCCTTCATTGTAATCACATAGCAGTTAGTAATTTTTTATTGATCACTATTCTGGAGATGGGATAAAAATTCTGGGGGAAACCCTTGAGCTCTGAGATGTAAAAGCATTTCTCCAGAGAATTCTAGGCCTTGCTTTTATCAGGAGTACATGGCTCTGGACAAAGTGTATGTTAATGTTACAGCTTGTGTTTTATGGAGCAAATAAGTATTGTAAATTCAAACTCCATTCCCAAGCTGGGAATAGTCTTTGCACTTTGATTAATCCCTGATGAATTTTTCCTCATTTAATTCCTAAAATAAATGGCAAGCTTCTTTGCTGCTGCTTTAGGCCAGTGGTCAGGGAAGGTTTTAGCAACTCTCCCATTAAATTATATTTAAAGATTGGATATATAATTTGTGGATATAACTCTCTTCATTTGTAATAGAGAGGAACTAGAGCAATAAAGATATTGCCAAATCTTTGTTAACCATTTTTTACCTGCCTCTTCTTTAGGAATCTCAAAGTCATACTTTTGAAAACCCATTGATTACATGTTTTCTCCAAACCAATTGCTCTTCCTGTATTTACTATTCCATTTAAAATAATCACAGTCTGCCTAGTTCTTGAATTATAGTCATCAGTTCTTCTTGCTCTATATCCTTCTACATCACAAAACTGCCACCATTCACCATCAATTCTACCTTTAAATCATTCTCTTACTTCTCCACTCATCTCTAACCCCATTATCATGGCCATAGTTTACATCCTCGTTATTTCTTACATGGACTATTGCAGTAACTTCCTAAGCGGTTTCTCTGCATCCACATTTCCCAATGTTAGGGACAGGTGCAGGTTAGCAGCACCAACCACAGGAAAAGAGGAAGGGGGCAAAAATGAGGAGGGTAATGAACATTTAGAACCTAACCCATGACAGCAGGAATGTGAGGTTAGGGACTTATCCCAGCCAGGAGCATGTGCAGAAACTGGGAGCTTCTGTCTCAAGGTGACCTTTTCCCCATTAACATACATTAGCACGGTAAAAATTACACCCGTCCGTACCATGACAGTTTACAAATGTCATAACAACCCCTGGAAGTTACCTTATAAGGATAAAATTGAGGAGGACTCTTAGTTCTAAAAATCTCTACCCTTTTCTCAGAGAAATCATGACTATTCCACCCTCCAGTTAGAGTATTATAAGGCGTAGACACAAAAGTAGAAATGCGGCAAGACCCCAGCATCTTCTCCACTTGTGGAGATAGACCCGTTCTATCAGGAAATGTCCTTTCTCTTTCTATTTCTGTGCTAAAAAGCCTACAATAAAAGCTGCTTGTGTGGAAATGCTAGTGTCTGTCATCTCTCTGTCGCACTGGCTCAGCTTGTGATTCTCCCAAGCCAGAGCCAAAGAACTGGGGCAATACCCTTCAGAAAATGAACCCTAACACCCTCAAACTATCTTCCAATGCTGTTTAAGACAGAAATTTGATCATGTTATCAGTTTACTTCAAAAAACTTTGGCAGCTTGCTATTGTCTAAAGATTCAAGTGGATATCCACTTTATTTTTCCCACTTCTTTCCTTCTCATTATTCACTACATTTCTTACCTTACAGTCAAACTGATCTATTGGATTTCCCCAGGACACTGAATGTATAATCACAGCTTTCTATCCTCTGCCAGAATTACCACCTCAAGTCCATGGATAGGTTCTACTGGTTATTTAAGGGCCAAATCCAAGTGCCATTGCCTCTGTGTATATTCCTTGTCACATATATAAAATTCATCACTTTCTTATTTATGTTACCATTTACTTTTGCATACCTCTATTTCAGCAGTATCTTATTATAATACAAACATTTACATGCCCGTTTTACTCCTTAGAATATGAGTTCCTGCAAGGTCAGAATCATTTTTCATTCATCTTTATCATGTCTCTCTGTTTGGCTAGCATGTTGCTTAGAACACAAAAGATGTTCAATAAATGATTTTTAATAAATTAATGAAATAATGAAGCTATATTATTATATCAAAATAGCAACAGGAGTTATTTCGCTGATTCCTTCCTATCTGGAGCAGCTGTTGCTTCTTACCTTTGGATTTTTGTTTAGATAATGACACACCCAGGAAACGATTATGAGAGCAAACAACCTACAGAATGGGAGAAAATGTTAACATGCTACACATCCGATAAAGGGCTGATAACTAGAATCTATATAGAACTCAGGAAAATCAGCAAGAAAAAAGCAAACAACCCCATTAAAAAGTAGAAAAAGGACATGAACAGAAACTTTTCAAAAGAAGACAGACTAATGGCCGAGAAACATATGAAAAAATGCTCAACATCTCTAATCATCAGGGAAATGCAAATCAAAACTACAGTGAGATATAACTTAACTCCAGTGAGAACGACCTTTATCAAAAAGTGCCAAAACAAAAATGTTGATGTGGATGTGGAGAGATAGGAACACTCACAACACTGCTGGTGGGACTGCAAACTAGCACAATCTCTGTGAAAAGTAGTACGGAGATCCCTCAGAGAGCTAAAAGTAGAACTACCATTTGATCCAGCAATCTCATTACTGGGCATCTACCCAAAGGGAAAAAACATTCTACAATAAAGACATCTGCACTGGAATGTTTATATGTTTATAGCAGCAAAATTCACAATTGCAAAGATGTAGAAACAACCCAAGTGCCCATCAATAATGAGTGGATTAATAAAACGTGGTATATGTATACCATGGAGTTCTACTCAGCCACAGAAAACAATGGTGATCTATCACTTCTTATATTATCCCGAATAGAGCAGGAGCCCGTTCTACTAGGTGAAGTATCACGAGAATGGAAAAACAAGCACCACATGTACTCACCTTCAAATTGGTATTAACTGATCAACGCTTATGTGCACACACAGTAGTAACACCCGTCTGGTGGCAGGCAGGTGGGAGAGGGTGGAGGGGATTGGTATATTCGCACCTAATGGGTGCGGTGCGCACCATCTGGGGAATGGACATCCTTGAAGCTCTGACTTGGGTGAGGCAAAGGCAATATATGTAACATAAATATTTGCACCCCCATAATATGCTGAAATAAAAAAAATAATAAAAGCATATACAGTGTTCCTTTGCTTAGGTGGCTGCCACATGCATTACTTCACCTTCAGAAAAAATGCAAACAGAATCTGTAGCTTTAAAAATGGATTTGTAAAAATGTTACTTTTTCCCTTTCTTGTCCTTTCCTTTCTTTCTTCCATTTTTATTGTCTTGTCTCAACTCTCAATGAGACCTCAGAAATCCATTTAGCTCCTTTCCTACTAAGACCAATCGGCTGATAGGCTGGGAGGCCCATGAAAGCCGCAGGTAAATTAATAGCAGAGCAAGTGCCTGCAACCCATGCCTGGCTGCTTTTGAAATCCTTCTGAAGCCTGAATTATTTGTATTAAGATAGGCCAGCACTCAGGCCTCCATGAGTCAATTCTTTGTAACAGTTGCCAATATTTTTATACCTGAGAGAGCGGCTTCATTCTTTATTATTGCTCAGGAATCAATACTCCCATTGCCCTCACAAAATGCTATACAAGCATTATTGGCATTTCACTTGGCGGTGAAGGGTATCAACATCAATCTCGCCAACTGCACACTTCGCTAACCCTGCTCCACTCTCCTGCGTCTATTTGTATTCCGTCTGGGCTGTCCGCGGCTCCTCAATTTGAATGGGAATCCTTAACGCTGCCCTGACACGTTCTGTGATAAGGAAATGGAAAGGCATCATTTAGCCATTTGCAGGAACACTCCCTCCCCCCCCTCCCCTGCTCATTTTGTGCTTGGAGGGTTTGCAGCATTTAATAAAATATCATTTCCCACCACCTTGTGGTTTTCTGAAATTGCCATTTCAGAGTTCTTCATTAATAACCAAATGGCAGCTTCTAATCCCATCCATTGGAAGTTACTGTGAATTTTAAAGTAATTTCTGGGGTTTGAGAATTGCTCTTAAAGTAACGAATCTTAAAAAATGAAAACTCATATACCTGGAGGTGCAATACGCACAAAGACGCATAGTGGAAACTGCAACTGCATTTGCTGTAAATATAGTACTAAACGTGTATGCTGCCCTGGCTGTTTAGTACACTGAGTATACAAAGCTATTCACCCACATGTAAATTCCCCTTGCAGCATGCAATTTTGCGGCAATATCTAAATGGAAAACGTTATAGGGGATCTTGTCAATCTCATACTGGGTGTTATCAATATGTAATGAATGTTTGACCAGAAGAGCTATCCAGAATATATACAGAACTCTTGCAACTCAATTAAAGAAAAAAAAGAAATACACCCCAATTAAAAATTGGCAATGGATAAACAAGCACCACATGTAGTCACCAGCAAATTGGTTTCACTGATCAAAACCTAAGTGGACATATAGGAACAACATTTATCAGGGGTGGGGCAGATGGGAGGGGGGAGGAGGGGATGGGTATATACATACATAATGAGTGTGATGCGCACCGTATGGGGAATGGTCACGCTTGAAGCTCTGACTCGAGGGGGAGAGGGGCAAGGGCAATATACGTAACCTTAACATTTGTACCCCCATAATATGCTGAAATAAATAAAATAAATAAATAAATAAATAAATAAAATTGGCAATGGCCATAATGAGACACCATTTCACACCAATTACCTTGGTCATAATAAGAAAAGAAAGGAAAAGAAAAATCCAAGTGTTGGAGAGGATGTGGAGAAATTGAAACTGTTGTGCATGGCTGGTGGGAAGTGTAAAAAGGTGCAGGCACTGTGCAAAACAGCTTGGCAATTCTTCAAAAATCTAAACATAGAATTACCATGCAATTCAGCAATTCCACTCCTAGATATATACCCAGAGGAACTGAAAGCAGGGACTCAAACAAATACTGAATGTCAATGTTCACAGCAGCATTATTCACAATAGCCCAAAGGTAGAAACAGCACAAATGTCCACCAGCAGAGGACCCGTCCCCTCCCTTTCCCTTTCTCCTGCCCTTCTTCTTCTCCTTCTCCTTCATTTTTTTGGAGAGTCTTTCCAGGGAGGAGTGAGATTGATTCCTTTTTATGGAATTACTGATTGTTTGAATTATTTGATGATGTAAACCTTTAGCTGTAATTTTAATCACCTGGAGACCTTGTTTAAAATGTACTTTTCCCAAGGCCGGGCACGGTGGTTCATGCCTGTAATTCTAGCACTCTGGGAGGCCAAGGCAGGAGGATTGCTTGATCTCAGGAGTCCAAGACCAACCTGAGCAAAAGCAAGACCTCCCCTACTAAAAATAGAAAAAATTAGCTGGGCATGGTGGTGCATGCTTGTAGTCCTAGCTACTCAGGAGGCTGAGGCAGGAGGATCGCTTGAGCCCAGGAGTTTGAGGTTGCTGTGAGCTAGGCTGACGCCACGGCACTCTAGCCCAGGCAACAGAGCAAGACTTTGTCTCAAAATAAAATAAAACAAAATAAAATGTATTTTCCTGATCCCAATCCTGGAGAGAATGATTCAGTAATCTGGGATGGAACCTGAGGATATGCATATCACAAAACTGCCTCAGAATGATTTTTATACTAGAGGTTTAAGGCCCTGACTTTGTGAAACCATAAGAAGGGAAACTTCAGACCAATTGCATAGTATGAAATGCAAAGTTTCCTCTCATTAGAATAGTGACTTCTGACTATTTGTGTTAGAGTCTCATTCTGTTATTAAATGAGATATTATATTTGCTCTTGTGCAAGAACTAAAACAGCTTTCCTCCTTTTGGGGGATAGCAGTTTGTAGACATTAAACACTTGTTAGCATAAGTTACTCTCTTGCTGCACAATCAGTAGAAGTGGCCACAAAGATATTTGGAGGAATCATTTTGACAACATCTTTAATCCTTGGCATATTACTAGAAAAATGTCTTTTATATTCACATAACACTGGATTTACAAAAAGGGTCATTTTGTCTCTAAACCTAAAAAGTTGATTAGCTCCCTCAAAGTTTGAGGCCCTAAGAAATGATCAATAATTTGGTGCTTTGGGCTGAAATCAGGACCTGCCCAAGATAATATTTCAACATGGATGACTTTTTTTTCCCTCTGAGCTCCTCTTTCCCTCTTCATGGTAGTTTGAGATAGTATTTATTTGTCTAGATCAAATAAATTGCATCTGGAGCTGCCTTTGTCATATAGTGACTTATGACCTAGCAAAGGCCCTGTCTTTACCTTTCTTGTCTCAAGATATAATCAGCACTGGCTGCATGATGGCCCGGGATTTGGAGTCAGAGGAGAGATTCTTGTCCTGCTCTATCACTTGTTGGCAAACTGACTTTGGGCAAGTTACATGATTGCTCTGAGCCTCAGTCTGTTTGACAAAAGGCAATGATGATGATGATGGTGATGATTGTGATGGTGATGATGGGGATGGTGATGATGATGGTGGTGATGATGATGGGGATGGTGATGATGATGGTGGTGATGATGATGGTGGTGGTGGTGGTACTGTTGCTGCAGACAGTGATGATGATAACATTTCCCAGGATTATTGTCAAGATTAAGATACAGTATCAATAAAATGATACAGTGAGATTTGTGATAATATCAAAAACTATAAAACACCATAGTTTATTTTAAATCCAGGTATCAGAATATTTGTATGCTTTGTATCAAGGACATATATTAAAGAGCCTCATTTTTGCTTCAGAGGACAGATATTTGAAAAATTGCATTTATAGTCATGCATATGTGTGAGCCTAGATTATGAAATCTTGTCAATAATATTCAATTTCAGAATTGCATTAGTTTCAGTGGAGGTAAGATGGCAAAGTTATTAATTCTTTCCCAGCAGAGAAACAACTAGGTTTTGTTTGTATTGCTTGCAACAATTTTCTGAAGGAATTTTATTTTCTGAGCCCCTCCTTTCATCAGGTATAAATGAAAATGGCTTTGGAAAGATAATTATTCACTTGCATTGTCTTTTGGATAAGCAAAGGCAAGACATTTTTGAATTTTTATACATTATAGATGTTCCCTTTGCTAGACTTTAATTTGTATAAATATTTCCAGAAAAAAGTGAATCCATCTTATTTTTTTGAAGTAGAAAATGTCCTGGAATAGAAGTTGGGGGCCTTTAATGCTCCAGTTTTGTCATGTGTTAAACATGTTACTGTAGGCAAGTTAATTAGCTACTGAGCATTAATTTTCTCCTCTGTTGAATGGTTAGAAAATAGACCTACCCCTATTTCATGTGGCTGTTAAGGTCAATTAAAATGATATTTGTGAAAATGCTTTATAAATTATCAAGTTCTGTATAAACAGAAAGTGCCATATTTTTCTGAATTTAAGACATTATCAATCACAAGATGTACCATTAGTTACATCCCACTAAGAACAAAAATGCTGCCCATTAAATTAGGGTACAATGCCTTAGTAGTGCTGCTTGATGCATAAATGGGTCACACCAGCCTCTTCATTTTGAACATTCTTTTATCTATTCTAAGGAGTATGGCAGCACTTCTTGCTTTCAATTGCGTTGCTTATCAGGAGATAGGCAAACCTTTTGCATGTAAACCAATAACAAAACATAACAAAGTACCCTGTATTTTTCTAGATCTAGTAAAGCATTTGATTGTTGCATTGCAAGAAAACACAGAATTACAGCCATTCTTCCCATGATGAATATTTGGTCCACTAATCTTAAACATACGCAATTTTTTTTTTTTTTTTTGCTGTTTCCATGCCTTTCCTCATATGCAGTAATTTCATTTTGGTGCAATATTTTGCATACATTTTAAATGGTAATTAAACTCTATATGTGATGTATAAAACTCAGTTTGAAGTGACAAAAGTGTGAACAGCTATGTCCAAGCTTATCCATGTGCAGTCAATGAAAACTGCCACGTGGCAGTCAGTCATTGTAAGACAACTCCGGATTTTAGGAATATTAAAATGTGGAGAAAAAAGTGTTTTTCTTTCATCAAATATTGCGTTTATGTTATTAGCCTCAATGTCATACTTATATTCTAAACACAAACTCAAGATAGCATATTTACTTGAAGCACCTTGTTAATAGCAGGAGTGTGAGACTCTTTGAAACTCATCCAGCATCCTCATGTCCCAGAGAAATAGATGCCTCTTCAGTAGAGTCAGGCACTGCATAGCGACATTTTGGTTAACAATGTTCCACATATACATACGATGGTAGTCTCATAAGATTATAATGCCATATTTTTACCTTACTTTTTCTATGTTTAGATATATTTAGATACACAAATACTTACCATTGTGTTACAATTGCCTACAGAATTTAGCATGGTTACATGCTGTACGGGTTTGTAGCCTAGGAGCAATAGGCTATACATATTATGTAGCCTTGGTGTATAGTAGGCTATACCATCTAGGTTTGTGTAAGTACACTCTGTGATGTTCACACAAGAAAATTGCCTACCAATGCATTTCTCAGAATGTATTATCATCATCAAGTGATGTTTGACTGTATTTGCAGACAGTATAGTGTCTGCTTTGAGTCATCTCTTCTGCACACTAAACTCTGTCACTTTGTCTTTCTTCATATTTTTAATATGGCCTGGTTTTGAGACCCTTCCTTTTGATCACTGTTCTCTAAACTGAGGCTTATTATTCAGAGTTCTTTAATTGCATTGTATTTATAGCTAAACTTATTACTCCAGTTGTGTTCATTAAAAATGGCAGGATGACCTGTAATTTATTAAGACAAACAATGATTTTCTTCAGTTTCAGGGTTACTGAGAACTTGAAAACCCATAAACAAATACTGTAGATACTTGTAGCATAGTTTGCTTTTTAAATGATGATAAGAAATGTACATTAAGTAGTTACATATTATTTTAAATTAAGCACATTTTTATTCTTAATAATTTTTGTTCCTCATATTTTTTAGCATGTCTGTTGTGTCTTCATCCCACTCTTTTCAGAATGTTCAGTTGACAAAATCAGAATCTGGCTCCTGGGACACACTTGTGGTGTTACTATCCTAGGGCTGCTGTCACACGGTACCACAAACTGGGTGGCTTAAAACAGCAGAGATGCTTTCTTACAGTTCTCGAGGCTGGAAGTCTGAAAGTAAGGTTTTGGCAGGGCCATGGTTCCTCTGAAACATGTAGGGGAGAATCCCTCCTTGCATTGCATCCTTCTAGGTTCTGGTGGTTGCTGGCGATCTTTGGCACCACTTGGCTTGCAGTTGCAGCATTTCGATCTCTGCTCCACTGCCGCATGGTGTTCTCCCTGCGCATCTCTGTTTTCTCATTGTGTTTTCCTCTTTTTATAAGGGCAACCTTCGTGTTGTGTTAGGTCCCACCCTGATGGCTCATGTTAAATTAGTAACATTTGCAAAGACCCTGTTTCCAATTAAGGTAACGTTTCTAGGTGTTGGCAGATAGGACTTCAACATGTCATTTCACAGGATACAATTTAACCCATAACATCTGTCAACATTGTTTTGTGGGTTGACATCAATTCATTAGTTACTACCCTTTGTGTACAATAATTCCACTGGCTACTAACTTGATAATCTTTCTCAGCATTCAACCCATATTTCCTCATTCTATACAAAAGGATATATAAAGAGAACTATTTGATTGTCAGTTGACTCACTGAAGTCCTCATAAGCTTTGTGTACTGGATTTTTATGTTAGACAAGTCCTATAATCCTTTCAGAGCAAACCATGAGTGGAATGTGACAAACCATTCTTATACATTTTCTGATGGTTGTTCCTTTTTCCAGGTACTTACAATCCATTGCTTTAGTAATCCATCCTTGCATCCAGTGGATGCAATACCTGTAATTTTCCACTTGAAAGTGGGACTGACACTGGCTTTCTTCCAGTTTTCATACTTCTTTTCCCATCTCTAAGATTTCTCATAAAATAAGGGTGCTTGTTGTGTGATTTCATTTATAAGTTCTCCTAGAGCCTTGGGATGCAATTCATTTAAGCCAAATGACCTGAATTCATATAAAATAACTTTACTACCTTTGGATTTTGTATTCCCTTATGAATGCTAATTCTATACTTGGCAGAAAAATAAGATGCAAAAATAGGAATTTAGACATTCTCTTTTCTTTCTATTAAATGTCAGTGTAACACCCTGTGCTCCTTATAATGTTCCTGGACCTCTTTTGTTCATTTTACTATTTATAAAACTACATTTAAAAAACTTTTTGTCATCCTTAGCTCTTGGTATATGTCTCACTTCATTTTGGCCTTAGACTCCCTGACATCATGATTTCATACATAGCCTTGATTATTTATTCTTCTTTCCATTCTGGGCACATGTACTTGCTTCATGTGTTTCTTCCTTGTTTCTTTCTCCTAAGATGATTTTCCATTCCATAATATAGGAACCACATCGATAAGAACTTCCCAACTCTCTTGAAGCCAACCATTCAATAGTCATATTTGAAAGCACACGCTATGGGACCATGAATTATAATATTTTTGAAACATGCCCTTCTATTTTTTTTTAAGTAAAGATTTTTTTCTTGCCCCGCCAATGCCCCTCTAAATGTCTCAGCAGGGTATTCTAAACAGGCTGTGCCCAACCTGTTCTATAATAGGTACTGTGATCTAAGATGATAGGACTGCTTTGTTCTAAGACTTTATTTCCCCCTCACCAAACAACTCCTGTGTTTTTGTTAGAATTAGGTCTACAGTAGTACTTCTAAAGTCATTTATTCTACCCCTGGGGAACTGAGACAGAAAAACTAGACAAGAACTTCTCAGAACCTTTATTTTGAGCCAAATGAGATTTGATCCATTTTTACAGACAAATGAAGTCTTCATTGTTGCTATATTTTTCTTGCCTCTGTGCTAAATAGGAATACATTATTTTGTCTCTTTGTATAGTTAGATGACTTGTATTATTACAACAACATCACTTTTATTTCTTTCTCTTATAATCTCTACTCTCATATTTTCAACATGCTTCCACTGGTGTTTTAGTTATTTCCAAACAAGAGTATATGAAATAGGACGTGTAAATTGGACACATCTTCTCTTAGTTTGACTACATTACTGTTATAATAACATAAATTTCAAGCTCAAAAGTAAATGAGAGAGAAAGCCCTGACACATAATTTAAATCTTCCAAGAATCTTTATAAAATCAATTCCCTGTCTCTGGCTCCACTCAGTCAAATCGAGAATAGAAACTTTTAGGGGATTTCCTTCTAATATGGAAGATTAAGCCCTTTCTGGAGGGTAGCTTAAATTTGGGGGACAAAAAAAAGACAGCATGGGATGAGATTCCATTTTTATGGAAACTTGAGAACAGTCCACAGTCTCTGGTCACAGGTGTATAGGTGGTGAAAACTCTGATAGGAAACCATAGTTCTCTGGCCTGAGGAACCAAAGAACAGAGATTGAGGCTAACCACATCCCAGGAGTCCAGGAAAGGATCCTAGAAAAGAGAAATCTGTAAAAAAGAAGCCCAAAATCCATGTATAAACTTTGCTTGAATAATTGGATGATTCCACAGCCACTATTCTGTGGAATAGAATCCAGTGAAGGAGAAATAATCACATTGACATTTGAGCTGCCAATTGAGAGACAGAACTGGCAGTTTAAGTCCAACCAAGTTAATTGCCTTCTTAAAATTTTTTTTTAACACTCTTTGGAGAAATACAACAGAATCCACATAACATTCCCAATGTTCAAGATAAAATTTAAAATTACTTGATATATGAAAAATTAGAAAAAGGTGACTCATTATTAAAAGAGACGAAAGAATATTAACTCCAAGATGACTTAGAAGTTGATATAGCAAGACTTTGTAAGCACCTATCATAACTGTGCTCAATGAGGTAAAGGAAAATATATTCAGGGTAAATGAAAGGATGAAAATATCTCATCAGAATAGCAAGTATAAAAAAAAACAAAATGTAAGTTCTAGACTTGAAGAATAAGATATCAGAAATGTAAACACATAGAATGGAGATGAGAGAAGAAAAGAGACAGTGACCTTGGGGATGGTTTAATAGAAATTATCCAATTTGAGGAACATAGAGAAAAAGAACTGAAAAAGAAGTAACAGATCCTCAGTGACTTATGGGGCATTATTAGAAAGATAAGAGGGAGATAATAGAGGGGAATATTTGATGAAACAATGGCCAAAAATTTCCCCAGTTGCAGAAAGGCACAATTCTACAGATTCAAGCAGCTCAAAGAACTAAAACAGGACAAAAGACACAAAAAATGCCTGAGCAATCATAGTCAAACTGATGAAAATCCAAAGATAATGAGGAAATCTTGAAAGCATCCAGGAAAAAAATGACACATTTCATACAGAAGAATAATGACTTGAAACACTGACAACTTCTCTTATCAAAAGTTGTGGAGGCCAGAAAGAAGTGAAAGACAATTTTTACTGTGCTGAAAGGAAAAACAAACAAACAAACCTATAAAATGATCAACTCAGAATTCTATATCTGATGAAGAGATGTATTATGTACACAGGTAGGTATGCGTCAGGGTATGAACTTATTGGGCATCTTGCCAAGAACTAAATTACAGCCCATTACTTTTTTTAAAAAAATGCTTTACTCAGTGCTATATCACAAGAGTGTTTGAACTCTTGCCTTTTGGTGATCTTTGTCTTCTGTTTGTCTCCATTGTCAGAAATGTCTTAGAGCTAGTAGAGAGTAGGTATTTGTTAATAAAATAATCTCTGTCAGATCATAGAGGAAGTGGCTTCTCAATATTAAAATGATAAAGGGAAAAGTTACAATTGGGTATCATTCCTGTTAGTCATAAAGTGTATGAAAAGAGAGGGAAGTCACTTCACGTGAGAAAGGCAGTGTCTGAGAGCTTGTCTATAAATGTACATTCTTGGTTTCACTCCACCTAACATTGGTGTGTGTGTGTGTGTGGTATATTCATTCCCGCTTTTCATTTGAAATAATTCAAGGATGAAGGCTTTAAAAATTTTGAATATTGAAAACCCAGCAAGGATAATGTCTGATTATTTTTTAATGTTATCTTTAGTATGAAATAAATGGCCTTTGTTGAAAATCCCAAATGACTTATGTTTAATTCTTGGAGTTCTGAACCTTTCATTCACCGCCTTATAAAATTTAGGACTTTACATCACTTAAGATTCCAAATGTTTCATTAATTTTACTCGTAAATTGTATCTAAGAATTTATATGTATTTTATTATTCAGATAAAATCTTTAGCAGTGATATTCAAACATTTTAAGCCAAACGTGTCCATCTTTTTTCTTCTTAATTCTCTCTACTGTGTCCAATTCCCAAGATGTTTTACATATGCTTTTTAATTTTTAATTAAGCACAAGTGATGCATGAACATTTTCTTCTTGTAAAATATCAAAAACTCCAGAAATACTACATATAGCTTTAGCTCCTCTGAAGGCATTCTCAAAACTTGGTCCATTCCTTCTGCTCAAAAATAATGAGCATTATGAGGTTAGTCTATCATTCCAAATATATTCCTTGTATGGACAACTATCTATATGTATCTTATGGAACTGTGGTCCCCAACCCCCGCCCACAACCAGTATCGGTCCATGGCCTGTCAGGAACTGGGCTGTACTCACTGCCTCCTGAGCTCTGTCCCCACCCCCCCTCGATGGTCCATGGAAAAATTGTCTTCCATAAAACTTAGGAACTCAGCCATACAGCCCAGCCCCCAACACACCACTATCCATGGTTTCTTCCATGAAACCGGTTCCTGGTGCCAAAGTGTCAGGGACAACTGCTAGAAAACATATAACACTTTGTGTATTTTTCTTGGACATACTTTCTTGTGCCTATGTGCAAGTATTTCTCTAAGGAGCAATGCAAGTAGTAAAATGATTAGGTCATAAGGTGTGAACATTTTAATTTTTCATAAATAATGCCATATTATTCTCCAGAGTGGTTGTATTAATACCAATAACCTTTCTACTTTCAGGATACTCTTTTACTTACATTTTTACCAATGCTTAATATTTTAAGCTTTTAAGGTTTTTTCCATTTAATGGGTGAGTCAGCACATTACGGTCCATGTACTAAATTCAGCTTGCTGCCCCTTTAAAGCCTATAAGCTAAGAATAGTGTTAATATTTTTAAATGGTTATATTTTAATGGTTATATACATATGTACAGAATACCCTCTATGTTTCTTCTCAACCTACAAATCCTAAAATATTTACTATCTGGCTTTTTAACAAAAAATGTGCTAACCCTAATCTCCTGTATAATAAATAGTGTGCCATTATTGTTCTAATTTGCATTCCCAGGATTACTTAGTAAAATTGAGCATCTTTCCATAGGTTCATTTGACATTTGTATTTCCTTGTCTGTAAATTGCCTATTATTTATAAATCTTGCCCATGTTTCTATTTTTAAAATTGATTTGAATGAACTCTGTATGCATTCTGAATACCCATTGTGCTGGACACTGTTGCTTGCCTACCCAATGGTCATCTTCCCCACTTGTTCTTTTCTACCAATAAAACTGCAGTTCTTTTCCAGGTATTGGGCAGTGAGGTACGTCTGGGGATGTGGGCCCTCACCCAAATCTTAATGGAAGGGATGTAAAATTATAATTATTCTAAATCATTGTGACAATTGCCTGTGATTAGTTCAGGATTGAACATGTGATGAAATGTGTCCAATGAGTATTTACCCAGATGAAGTGGACAAGCCAGCATACTGAGAATAACAAAACAACAATATAAAAACAAGGTGAGTTCTACATTTTGAACCTCTTTATAGTTGAGGCCATTTTTAGATGAGGTTTTTATTATTTGTAGCCTATGACATCCTTACTAATGTATCTAACATTCAGTGCTCTTCCTTATGAATTTTGGAGCCATATTGTCATATTCTAATTACTTGAACTGATTAGAACTACTTTGCTTTTGTAGATTAACTTCAGCTTAAATAATATTCATAAACTGTTGAGTTTTTCCATAAGAATCTCTCCATTATTTCGGTCTTCCTATGGTCTGAATGTTGGTATTTCCCTACAATGTATATATTGGAACCTAATACCCAATGTGATAGTATTGAGATAGAGGGCCTTTGGGAAGTGTTAAGTCACAAGGGCTTCATTTTTGTGAGAAGGATCAGTGCCCTTATAAAAGAGATTGAAGGAGACTGCCTTGCCCCTTCGTCCATGTGAAGACACCGTGATAAAGTGCCATCTTTGAAGCACACAGCAAGGCCTCACCAGACATCAAATCTGTTGGCACCTTGATTTTAAACTTCCCAGGCTCCAGAATTGCAACGAATATATTTTCATGGTTTATAAACTACTCATTGTTTTAGTATGTTTGTGCTGCTGTAACAAAATACCTTAAACTGAATAATTTATGAACAATAGAGATGTATTTCTTCCAGTTCGAGAGGATAGAAAATCCAAGATCAAGGTGCCAGCAGATTGGATGTTTGGTGAGGGCTGGGTCTCTGCTTTTGAGATGGTGCCTTG
Source organism: Lepilemur ruficaudatus (assembly GCA_963574885.1). Classification (NCBI taxonomy): domain Eukaryota; kingdom Metazoa; phylum Chordata; class Mammalia; order Primates; family Lepilemuridae; genus Lepilemur; species Lepilemur ruficaudatus. The sequence continues at coordinate 21,954 of CAUYRT010091766.1, read as the reverse complement.
TTGTCGCATCCTCACATGGACAAAGAGGTGAAAAGGATGAACTTGCTCCTGCGAGTCGTTTTATAAGGTCACTAATCCCATCGGTGAGGGCAGATCCCTCATGACCAAATCACCTATAAAAGCCCCATCTCTTAATACTATTGCATTGGAGATTATTTGAGTATGAATTTTGGAGGGACACAAATATTCAAGCCATAACGTTCTACCCCTAGCCTTCCAAAATTTATGTATTTCTTATGTACAAAAAAAAAAAAAAATACATTCACTCCATCCCTATAGCCCCAAAAGTCTTAACTCATTCTAGCATCAACTTTAAAGTCTAAGTCCAAAATTCCATCTAAATATCATCTAAATAAGATATAGGTGAGACTGAGGTACAGTTCATCTTGATGTAAATTTCCCTCCAGCTGTGATCATATCAAATCAAACAATTTATGTGCTTCCAAAATATAATGGCATGACAGGTATGGGTTAGACATTCCTATTCCCAATAGGAAAAATAGGAAAGAAGAGAGGGATAACAGGTTCCAACCAAATCCCAAATCCAATAGGGCAAGCATTAAATCTTAAGGCTGCAGAATAATCTTCTTTGACTCCACATGCTGGCTTCCAGACACACTGGGGTGGAGGTTAAGCCCCCAAGGTTCTGGGAAGCTCCACACCCGTGACTTTGCTGGGCACAGCCCATATAACAGCTTTTATGCATTGGAGTCAGGTTCCAGTGGCTCTCCCAGGTTGGCATTGCATAGTGCTGGCTCTACTAGTCTGGCGTCTTGAGGGTTGCCCTCCCCTGCCTGGGTCCTGAGGCTCTTTGGGGCATCCTTTGGAATCTAGGTGAAGGTAGCCATGCTCCTAGAGCTCATGCACTCTGTGTGTCTTCAGAGTTATTTGATAGCACCACATAGAGGTTAACCATGTGTGCCCTCCGGAGGAACAGTCACTGCTCCATTGGGGCCTACTTGAGCTACACCTGGAATGGCTGAGGAGTGCTGCACCAGAATGAGGGTAGCAAAGACTTGAGGTGGTGCTGGGCAGTGAACTCCAAGGTCATACAAGGGCCCTGAGCCCCTCCTTTGAAACCATGTTGCCCTCAAGCCTTGGCATGCTGGGCCTGTGATGGGAGTGGCAGCCCTGACAATCTCTGAAATGCCTTTAAGGTCATTCTTCCATTGTTTTGATGAATAGCATCTGGCTTCCTTCTAACCATACTAATCTCCTTATCAACTGGTCGTACCCTTGGTGTTCTCTCCTGAACATGTTAGGTCATGTTTTACAGGTTGAAAAATTTTCTCTCTTTAAGTTCCATTTCCCTTTTGATTATGAATTTCACCTTTAATTTATTTCTCTCTTCTTTCATTTTACTATAAACTGTCAAGAGAAGCCAAGCAGCTCCTGCAACACTGTTTAGAGATTTTTCTTCCAGCACATATCTTAGTTCATTGCCCTTAAGTTCTGCCTCCCACAAAACAATAGGACACACACACAATTCAGTCAAGTTTTTGCCAATTTATAACAAAGATAGGCTTTCTTCCATGTCCAATACCATGTTCCTCATTTCTGTCTGAAACCTCATTAGAATTTCCTTTACTCTCGGTATTTCTACCAGCAGTCTGATCACAACCACTTAAATAATCTCTAAGAAGATTTAGGCTTTCCTTCCAGCTCTTCTCCTCTTCTGAGCCCTCACCAGAATAGTTCTCTCTATTGTCCAGCCTCCACCATTCCCCGATTCCAAATCCACTTCCATATTTTTAGGTATTTGTTACCGTAGCACCCTACTCTTGGTACCAGTTTCCCTTTTAGTCTGTTTATGCTGCTATAACAGAGTGCCTTAGATTGGGTAATTTATAAACAATACGAATTTATTTCTCCCAGCTCTGGAGACTGGAAAATCCAAGATAAAGATGCCAGCAGACTCATGTGTGATGAGGGCTTACTCTCTACTTCCAAGACCAAGCCTAGTTGCTGCATTCTCGGATGGAGGAAAAGGCAAAAAGAGGTAGAGAAACAAAATCATTCCTTGAAGCCCTTTTATAAGGCAAATAATCCCTTCCCTGAGGGCAGAGTTCTCAAGGCTAATCAACTCCTAAAGGCCCCACCTCTTAATAGCATTGTATTGGGGGATTAAGTTTCAACATGAATTTTGGAGAGACAAAAACATTTAAACCACAGCACAGTATAAGGTATTCTGTATTATAACAACCTAACCAGACTAAGACAGGTCTTCCATTAGGCCTTTAAATAAAATTTTCTCTAGAAATATTTTGTGCATTTTTATTAGATTGATTAGAAGGTACTTCATAGTTCTTATTACTAGAAGAAATGGTTTTTATTTTCTTATTACTTTACATAAGGGTTCCTTGTTGGTGAACAGAAATGTTATGTTAATAATGATATTGTATACTACCAACTTGCTTCATTTCTTTTAATTTTAATAGTTTATCTGTGGGTTTCCATGAAGTCAGACATATTATTTATTAATAATTATATTTTTGTAACTTATATTTGTTGCCTTATAATTTTTATATCTTGCATCTTTATATTTTTGAGTTATTTTGGATAAGTACAATGTTTAGTAGAAGGTATGAAAGAAGTCATTCCTATATTACTTCTGTTTTGTTTCTGAATTTAGTGAGAAATGTGTCAAATATATCATCTGTAAAAAGGATACTTGCTGTAGGTTTAAAGAGGACAGGCTTAACAGAAAGTCACCCTTTTATCTATTTATTTTTAGTAATCTTCCAGTTCTTCTTTTTCACTGATATGAATGGGTATCAAATATCATAGAAAAAACTTTGGCCTCTATTCAGGTAACATAGATTTTTCTCCTTTAATATGTATTAATGCAGTAAATTACATGGATGGATTTATTAATTATCAATATTGTATTGCTAGAAAAGACCTACTTTGTCCTGAGTGGATAGAGATAGCTTCTCCAAATTTTTTTAGAATTTTATTTGTATATTGTTTATTTTCTCGCCAAATAATTAGCATAATTGGATTTGTTCATCTTTTATTTTCTGCTTTATTCTTTCTACCTCCATTTTATCTTGATTACTCTTCACAAATTTCTTTGATTGGTAAAAATAAATTACTTAGATGACTACATAGTACAATCTTAATTCTTCCACTTTTTCTTATAGAAACATTTGAGGTGATGAATTTAACTCTGAGAATGGTTTTGGCTTAGTTATACAATTGTTATTTACTCCTCATCAAAAGTGGTGAGTTAGGTTTATTTATTTGTTTACATTTAGCCATGATATATCAGGTGTTCCTTTTATTTCAGATTTTTTACATATATTACTTAATTTAAGCTTCAAACAACCATGGATGTTATTCTAATTTCCCAATTGAGAAAACGAACTCTGAGAGGTTAAGTGACTTGCCTAATATCATTCAGCTAGTGACTGGTGGAAACTGAGGCTTACTTTTGCCTCATATAAACCTTACAAATATCATTTAAACAGAACCATGGTAGCAGCATGGTCTTTTTCATAGGATTTTCACTGGCTATGCATTTCCTCAGTGTATATTTGGATTTGATGGATTAGATGGAACATAGGAATGGAAAAATAAAAGACTAAATAAATTTTCTATTATGCCTAGAATATTCCATATCTTCTGTTATTAGTGCTTAGAGCTTTGCTGCTTCTTGTATTTGCTTCATGCAAATAATTTGATGAGAGCATGAATTTTTCATGGAAAAGGTTAACATTGGAGACATGAGCTTAAGGAAGTTTTATAGAAAGAAATTTTTTCAGAAGTATTGTTGGAGCAAGAAAAATTAAATTTTGCAAGCTATTTTCTTTACCTTTACTTCAAAATGCTGCTTGTTTTAGTAGCATCACCCCACATGAAGATTATAAATGAAAATGACTGGAGTATTTTCTAATAGGGACATTTTTCTAGTCAAAGTTCATCTTTAACTAGCAGAACCAGAAGTATTAAAATTGAATTTGTGATCTTTCTTGGGATTAGGGACTATTTTTTCTTAAAATGGAGAAGGAGATGACCATGTATTTCCTTTTATTGCTTTCAAGGGACTAACCTAATTAAACATTTAGGAATACGATATAACCCCATTTCCAACACACTGAAGCACCAAACTGGTATTTTAACAGATGTGAGGGAAATATGAAAATGAGATTGTTTTTTGACTCCTTTAATGGCCAACTTATCCACAAATATTTAAATTACTAGGTTTGTAATTGAATCATTCAGGAGGATGAAAGGAACAAACACAGTCTCTGAGGATCTGATGATGAGTTCAGAGAAACCTACAGAGTTTAGTGACATCACAACTTTCATTAGAGAAAATGCTGTCTAAAAACTGTTCTGCGATAATATCGATTAAGCTTTAGCAACTGATTACAATTTCACCTTATTCTCTCAGGCAAGACTCATGATATTTTTTGTATCACTTTTGATGTTTTCATTAGGCTAGCAATGCATTAAAATCCTGACTTATTGCCTACTTGAATGTCAGGCTCAGATATTTTCTGTGTCATTTTTTAAAGTGGAAAACATATACTTTTCTGAGATCTTATTTGAATTGGATGATGAAAAAAATTTCTCTTTGCCAAGTGAATCTGCCATATACAGAACATATTCATTTCAATGAAATTAGGGAGGTTATATTATTTTTTATTTGCCTCTTTTTTTGCTTTTATGAACTTAATATTACAAGGAGCAATGTTTGTGTTATTTATTGTGCCCTGAAGTTTATTAAATAATATTGTGAGCCCACTAACGGATGCATTATTTTACTCCACTTCAGTTTCGGTAGAACTTGATTTTTAGCAAGGACTATAGGTCATTAATATGTGGATTCTTATTTCATTTTCTTTCCTTTTAAAATTTTTTCCTGACGGGAGAATGTAATTAGGCGCTAAGACATTTGACAACTTATTTCAGTGAGTGATTTAATTCAAGCCTACTACCTCTGTGAGCAAAGCAGAGCTTGCAGTCGTGGGAGGGAAATCTGTTTGGAAGCAGTCTGGAACCGTGGAGGTCACTCTTCATTTCCTCGGGGTTGTTATCCAGATGCCTTCCTATTTGTGCTTTTGCTTCACTTCACCCAGCTGAGCACGGCTGCTTTCTTGATCCTTTACATTTCACACCACTGAGCCTGATTGTTCTCGGTCCGTAGCCGCGCACTTGTAGCATTACTCACACTGATACTTTAGGCCTCAAAGCTCAGCCAAAACCAATCCCTTGAGATACACAGATGGTGAATCATTAAAGGGCATGCAAAACACCAAGAGTATCAGAGTCTCACAGAGGCTATTTCTGCCATGTGAATTGGTAATTTAACAGGCTTGGCCATTGTATTTTGGAGTTAGCCACCTGATTGATGAATTGTCTCAGTGATTGTAGCAGAGAGAGAGAGAGATCCACAAAAAAGTTCTGGCATATGCCCTCAGGATCTTATTTTACATATTGGCTTCATTTGTGAAAGTAAGCCCAACTCTTGTTAATACTGATAAATTGAGAACTTGACTTCTCTCTTACTCTTTGCAATATATTTTGTTTCTCCTTTGTGATATTGAGTCTGATCCTGTCCTTTGTATTAACAAACCTCTCTATGAAACTCAGACTGCTCCTTTGGAGAGTCATGAATAAACTACTAAAATCCAACCTCTATCTGTATATTGCCTGCTTTGTGGAATAATGAAATTAAATGACTCATCAGTGAATACCAAATTCACTGCATTTATAATGCTAGTGGATTTATTAGTCCATTCCTCAGAGCTCTAGTGAACCCAGATAAAAGACATCCTGTGTATTCCCTAGGTCACAGCCATGACATTTTAGGGTTCTCAAGATACAAACTGTTCTTGTGTTAGATAGAAGCTATTAGACGGAGCTTGATCTGCAAGGGCTTCCAAGGAAGATTAATTTTTATACTTATTCTGTGTGTTTAAAACTGAGACTGCCTGCCATGCTTGTTCTGGATAAATGGGCCACTGAAAATATTGGAAATCTTCATCCATTCACTCATTTAGTCGTATTTCTTGGGTACCTCCTATGCACTGCTCTGTTATACATCAGAAATACAAAGTTGAAAGAACCATGGTGTCTCTTACAAGGAACTATTATAGGATTGTAGAATGCACAGTTTCCACATCAGTTAAGCATGGATTCGTATAACTCTTAAATATGTTTAAGCACTTGTGTTGATCTAGACACCATAAGGGAGTATCCTGGCATGTCCGCAACACCCACTCTAAATTACTATATCACTTTGTCTGCCTACAGCTCTCATGATTTTCCTTTATAGTATTTACTGTGGTCATAGAACCATATCTACAATGTTCTCTTACAACACTGGGAACTCCCCAAGGAGAGGCTATAACCCCTACATCGACTATTTCTTGAGTAAACTATGCAGGTGGCATCTTATAGTATATAGCTTTGACATAAGTAAGAAAGGGTCACTAATCAATTATTTAAGTAGCTGCTTTTCTAGTTTGTATGCTAGCACACTTATTTCATTAATTTTTTTCTCCTGGGGGCATCAGAAGACTTTGGTTTCTAGTTCTGGCTTTACCACTGGCTAGGAATGCCTTAGCAAATCACATAACTTTTCTACACCTCAGTTTCCCCATCAGCTTCTAAAAACAATGGCAAATTTGACCACAATTCTATATATAAATGTGTGTGTTCTTTCCTAGTAAGTAGAACTAAAATAGACAATTTGCAGCCTTGGTTTGGAGTGCATTACTGGAAACAGATACTATTAGGACTTCTCCATTTTTAATGTTGAGACTTAAGGAATTCCTTCTCAGAATATATTCTCAAAGTGGATAGACCATGTAGGAATAGAAAGGTAAAAGAGAAAAGTGGAAAAGGGATCAATGAATTAGATAAAAATGTGGTTACATTTACCTGAGTAAAACCTTGCTGCTGATGAGGATTATTCAACCCTGGTGGTCCTGAACAACTGTCCATTTTCCTGCTGGAGCAGAACATCTACATTTCCTAAGGTCAGAGTAATCTCAACATTCTCTGGGATGAGGGTGGATGCATTTTACTTTTCCCTAAGTTGTGTCTTTAAAAATGCATTACCCAAACATTATTTTGTTCAGGAGAAAAAAATACAAGGCATGTTATAAAGATATATTTTCATAGAAAAAATCACATTTAAAAATTCTATGTATGCACTAATGTACATATATTCATTAAACACTTATTTGCATATGTGCTTATAAACCCTGAAGGTAATTCCTTATTCCAATCCTTCTTTTCATGATCAAATAATTTTAAAACATTAGGACAAAAAAATATTTTATTTTTTTCTTCTTTCCACACAACCTGGGGAAAAAAATATTCATGGAGTTTGTCCAGCTCAGTAAAATAGACACCTCTGACTTTTTAGGTCAACTGAGCAAGGTTCTCAAGTGAATGTTGTGAATTTCACCTATCACAATGCATATTTTGTCAACATTAGATAATCAGAGGTATATTTCACTCTTGAGAAAAGATTTTCTTCATTCTGATTACTGTCATTTTAATTATGAATTCATGGAGGGAACAGATGCTTTTAAATTTAATGCACCTGGAGACAAATATATTAAATATTCATTTTATTTTAAGAATCTAAATTGCTAAGTATTATAACTTACCTTACATAGCTTAGCTATGGTACATTTGTTTGCATGTTCAAGTTTTTTTAACTTCTAATTTTTACAGCAAGTCCGTAGGAAGTAGGGAGAAGGTCACTATTTTTGGCTTGGCTGACAGGCTAAGTGATCAGTCTGGGATTTCCCAAGCTCGATGCAGATTTTAAAATAAATACAGCATTTTCCAGTCTGACATCTTGAACTTATGTGAAAAATAATTGATAAAATTGATACTGAGATAAATCAAATATTGAGTAAAATTTTCATCACATGAAACAACATGTGTCTTTTTAAGAGATCATCTCCAAAAGTTGAGATTTTACAAGTTCATGTATCAAAGGTGAAAAGAGTAGCAGAAACCTAAAAACAAATCCAAAAGACTGGCACGAAACCAGTAAGAGTAATCCGCAAAAGGGTTATTCCCAGCACTCAAAGGGTTAGGTAAAGTGAAGGCTATGCCTGAGAATAACATACCGACAGCATAGAGCCTGTTTCAGGAAAATCCTAGGATAGTATAGAAAAACTGTCCCCCAAACTGACATGGAGCCTAGCGACCAAAGAATGACTCAGACAAGTCCAGCTTGGCAAGTTAGATGAGCTTATTAGAGGTTACTTACAAGGATGCTTATTCCTGGTCAACACAGGGATCTTCTGGGCACTCTACTCCAGATCTGTATAGGAACCCTCTGGGCATTCACTCCTGGTTAGCAGAGGAACTCTCCAGGTACATACTCCTGGGTGTTGGTTGAAGTTCTTTGGAGAGTAAAGTCAGCACTGGTGGTGTTGCCTTAAGTCCTTTCCCAGCGAGTGACACAGAGCTCTTACATTAAATTATTGCATGTTCACCTTGAAACAAATCAAGCATGCTCAGTACAATCATCATGTGTCTTCATATGTTAATGATATAATTCTCCACTAGGCAGAGATTTTAGTATTACCGTTAGCTAAAGGGTATTATAGGTCAGCTAATGAAGTTCTAAAGCAGTCAGGCAGGTTTATATTGGTTGTCTCTGCCTCAAGAAAGTGCTGAGGCATATCTCTTGTGCCTAGTACCTAGCTTTTGGCCTTTTAAAAATCTATTTGGTAACAATTTTTTTGTGCCCTCCAAGCTAGCAGGGCACAGCGTACTTTGGTGAGGAACTTGCATTTTTCTCTCAGAGCCATAAAAGAGAATGCTGACGGAGCTTAAAAGTGAATAGAAGATAAAAGAAGACATTAGAGGTAAAATGTTTAACAGCTCTAAGCATTAGGAAAATAAAAATTAAAATCACAATGAGATACCTCTATATACCATTAGAATGGCTAACATTAAGAGGACTGACAATACCAAGTATTGACAAGGATGGAGAGCCACTGGAGCTCTCATGCACCGCTGATGGGAGTATAAAATGCTATAACCACTTTGCAAAAGTGTTTGGGAATTACTTAAAAGTTAAACATATATTTACCATGTTCCTCAGCCATTCCACACTCAGGTGAATATCCAAGAAAAATGAAAGCGTGCATGTCCACTCAAACACCTGTGTATGAATGTTTACAGCAGTATTATTCACAGTCTCCAAAAACAACCCAAATGTCTATCACACCATTTGATTCAATTCATATAAAATTCTAGCAAATTTTAGACCTACTAGTGATTAAAGTCAGATCGGAGCTTCCCTGGGGCAAGGGCAGAGGAAGGGGTGGACTGCAAAGTGGCACGAGAAAGCTTTTGGGGGTAATGACTGTGGTTTCATGGGTGCAAACATGTGTCAAAACTCATCAAATTGTACATTTTAAGTGGATACTATTTACTGTACATCAATTGGACTTCAATGACATTGATAGAAAAGTCAGTGACAGACCTTTGATAGACAGCTGTGAGCAAAGCAAACTGGGACATGAGTGAAAACTCATCCTGGAGTGAGAAGCAAAGACAGAGACAGAATCTGGAGAGAACAAAAGCTGGGCTCTGTGTTTCTACCCTCTATTCACTTGACTAGTGAATGCAAGCCTGTGGGAGTAACTGGTAACTAAGTCTGGGTCAATAATGATGACAACACCATAAATAATGATGACATCTATAATTTATAGACTGCCTATTCTGCGACAGGATATACTAGTAGGTGCTTTGAAATGCATACCCCATGTTTTTGACTTAATGTAAAATTTGGAGATCCCAGAGAAGCCGTCCACAATTTCTTTTCTTTTCTTCCATTCATTTCCTCCACTTTACCCTACTGTTCTAATATGTTTAAGAAACAATTCTTTGTCTCTCTTACAGGGTGTTTTCTACACATTCAGGCCTCTTTCAAGGTCTTATCTGTTGTTCCAAGAAACTTTTCAAGAACTTTCCTTCAAAAAAATAAATCCCTTCCCTTACTAAAGGGGCTCCTAGAATACAATTTTCTCCATGTGGAGAAATATATAGGCAGGCAGAAAATGTAGATTCTTTTTTAATGTTCATTATATCCCCATGACATGGAAATAATTGTCCTAATTTTTGTATGAAGCAACTGAAATGGTAAAGGATCTTACAGAATCAACCCCAGCAATTAATTTGTTCCTAAATGCTATAGCCAAAGGACCCGCCCATCTTGCTCAATGCACCAGAAAGAGGCAGGTCAAAGTGGTGGCTGTGTTCTTCTTAAGTGGTGAATCTAGGTTTTGGTTCCAGACCTTTCTGGCTTCAAACAGTGCACGGTCCATTCCTTAAACTCAGTCAATAAACAGAGAGTGGGTCCTTGCCTCGCTGGAATTAGAAGTGACTCAAGGCATCTGAAGATGGTGGTTGGCAGGGATGTAGTATGCTTGGATTAGTAATTTGCTGGGAAATCTAGAATCAGGGCACAGGGAGAGGTGTGGCTTGATATATGTATATAAAAACACAAGGGTGAAGTCGGCATTTATTGCTAAGATAAACTTGTATGTATTCCCACAATGTGCCAAGGACCTTATTAGGCCCTGGAGATCCAGCATCAAATACAACATAGCTCCTGCCATCTGTGAGTTTCTAGCTGAGAGGGAGAGACAGACTCTTGCACCAATGTTTGTAATTCCAGAATTTGTGATGTAGGTATGCACTTGGTAGTCCAGGCCCTGACATACACTGAGTATTCAATAATTACCCCTCTGTACCTATGCTGTGAGGGGTAGACACGGACATCTATGTCCTACTGGCAAAGTCAGGGAAGGCATTTCAGAAAAGATGGGTTTAAAGCAGAAATATTTAAATGAATAGTCAATGAAAGACATTCCAGGAAAAATCCAGCAGTCCCTGCTCATGCAGATGGACATGATGTAAAATTTAGCTGTTCAGGCACACTGAAGCCGCTTGTCAGGGCTGGAGTGGAGGGTGAGTGTGAATGAGGCCCATGTTATAAGGCCAGTGAGGGAAGCTGGAGTATACACACCAAGAGGCTCTTGTGTATTACATTAAGAAGATTAAACCTGTTTTTTTTTTTTTAAACTTAGAGAAACATGGAAGGACCTGCAGCAGGTAAATATCATGCTATAAATTTGTGATAGTGGAGATCTGAAAGGACAGTCACAAATTGTCACAGGAACATTGTCACACTTTGACCTGCCTCTTTCTGGTGCACTGAGCAAGACATGAGGATGCTCTGGCTATAGAATCTAGGAACACATTAATTGTTGGGGTTGATTCTGTAGAATTGGCCAAGTTTACCTTTGAGATTGATGGTAGGAAAAAGGAACTAATAATTATTGAACATTAAGTATGTGCCAGACCCTGGGCTAGGTTCTTATTATGGGTTATATAATCCTCACAACCACCCTAGGAGTACTGATGCTACACTCAGATGTTTAGGCACTCAGGTAGGTAAATATCATGGCATCGGAAGCATAGTAAATGTTCCCTTCAATTACCAGTTGAGTAATACCATACCACTGTTTAGTCCAAGATACTGGACACAGAAATAATGAGTGCCACTTATTTCTGTGTGTATCTTCCATTTCTGTATTTCCTAACCATAGCCAACTTGGAAATACTTAACCATGTATTTCAGATGACATAAATTCAAGTTGGAGAATGGCCAACCAAGACATTGAGTGAGTTAAGAAATATACCTCTATTTTTTGAGTCACTGAGATTTCAGAGTTATTTATTACTGCGCTGTACGATAAACTATCCTCACTAATATAGTGTCCCTTCAAATGAATATTATTTATATGTTTGTACATTCATTTATTTGAAGTTAGGTCGATATATAAAGAAGGTTTTAATGTCAACTTGAGGGCTCTGACTGCTTTGGTCAAAAGAAAACCAAGGACACATCATCAGTTTCATCAGAACCCAAGTGTGGAGATTCAAGATAACTAGCCCAAAAGCTTCAGTTGCATCTATTGGTCTTCTGGCGCAGCTGTAGATCAGCACTTAAGGCAGAACCGTGACTAGCCTGCCCCTTAATCCAATTTTTGGCAATATTAGCCTTAGTGTACCAATGAGAAAACTGAGTTTAAGAGAAATAACTTGTTCAAGGCCAAATGTTTAGTCAATAATGGAGACTATATTTGAATCATTTTATTTAATTGTTACAACTTATCTGACTTTAAAAATCATTGTCTTTCCAATACTCTATACTGTTATTTATATTATTGAGTTGTTCAACAAAGGAAATTTCTTAATGTGCAGTTATTTTGGTAGTAATTTTTGGTCTCCTTATGTTTCTTTTATATCATTTGGTCCTCACACTTCCCCTCCCTTGCTCCAGCTTAAAGATGAACAAGCTGAGTGTCAGGGGTCTACAGAGAATCAGTAACTTACAGGAGACGCAAAGCTAGTTAGTGATAAAGCCACAGCCATAAACCCTGCGCCTGTCATCCTAAGGAGAGCTTTTCCACTGCAGGAAGGTAACATTGGGATGTTTCTCTGTCTCTCTCTGTCTCTGTCTCTGTCTCTGTCTCTCTCTCTCTCTCTCTCTCTCTCTCCCCCACCAGCCTGAAATACCGTCTTTGTGTGTTAGATTGTATGAACTTGTTTGCAGAATGAAACCCAACTGCATTTTTGTTTACCCTCAATTAATAAATAGCTTTGGGTTGTTTACTAACAGCATACATTATGGTTTCCACAAAGATTCTTTCAGACTAATAACCATTAGAGAATAAGAAGTCTTGCAAATTGCTGCCAGGTACCTTTTAAATCTTATTTAAGTCTGTGGGGATGGGGAAAGACATCTAGGCTGCTCTTTTCTTGAATCTAATCTGCCCAGAGCTGTCTTATCTTTAAGTATCAGGGATTCTGTAAGTAGAGAAGCAGAGCAAAAAATATCAACTTGGGATTTTGAAAATGTTAGGTTTAAACTTCATGTTTGCTATAGCTCTTTAATGAGGAAAGGAAAATTTAGAATTTTCCCCTAAAACAAATATTGGTCACTTCAGTAATTCATCCTGGAACAAGAATTGTTGTAGCCTTTGGCACTGGGAGAAGTATGAACTTCTTCAACTCTCAAGGTGTGAATAAGGAGGTCCTGGGCAAGGCTTAAATCTTGATCAGAACGTGGTTAAGTCCTTCTAACCCTGACACCGTGGTCATACCAAAGAGAACGCTTCTGACTGTGCTTAATGGAAGGTATATATATATATATATATATATATATATATATATGCAGTGGGATCCAAAATCAGCAAGACAATGGGGAGAGGAGCATCAGTTTTTTATATTCTGATAAACACTGAAGATTCAAAATCACAGTGAGCTTCTTCAGCGACAATGGTAGGACATCATGGGGAAAAGTGGAAACCACTCCATCAGCTGTCCAAAGATTAGCCATCGGTGACTGAATTATAGCCTTCCACTGGCTGAAGTCTAGAGGGAAGAGGCAATGAAGAGGACTAATTCATAATCTGCATAAGCATTTTCTGGGTTTCTAATAATTGTTTAGGGTGGGAAAGCTTGGTGAAGAATAAACTTTTCATTATAGGCATGGAAATTGTGATATCTAAATTTGAATATTATTGTCCCTTTGTAACCTTATTCTTTCTTCCAATCTGGTCAAGTTGGGCCATGACTACAATAATATTTTCCATTTATGAGGTTTGTTGTAAGGATTAGAGGTAATATAGTCCATAGTCTTGCATAGTTAGACACTATAGGTCATAGCCTGACACATAGTTGGCAGTCAATAAGTGGTAGCAATCAGTATCATTATTTTAAAAATTAATGTTATCAGATACTACTGCTTAGGTTAGTTGGGGCGTTGATAAGTTGTAAGTCTACAAAGCTTAAATTTTATATAATATTATTCTTTAAAACTTTTTATTTATCTTTAGAAACCTTTTTCTACTTTTTTCTGCTAACAATACCAGGAGCTCTCTGTGATCTTCCCTCTCTCAATTTTTAAATCCACCATACCATTTACTGCCTTCAACATTTTAACTGTGTAGCTGTCTTATCTCTCCAACTAGACTATAAGCTCATGGAGGACAGAGAACCATACCTTATATGTAGCACTGATGTTCAAAATATTTATAACCAGTGCAGTGAACATGAACAACATGAACAATAACATGAACAATCTGGTCGGTCATAGTGGAATACTGACTCACTTTATATTTCTTTGAATTCTTCATAGCGTCTTACACATAAAAGAGGCTCAACATATACTTGTTGGTGATTAAGGCTTGGAAATTTTTATAAAGTGATTTCAGGAGAAGAGGATTGGCTGCCAAATATTCTCCCAAGACTATAATGATCTTGGAAAATTTATCCTAGTTAGGTTTTCAGCTTTTGTGGGCTCAGAAACTCAGTTTAACTGAACTTACAAACTTCTGTATGAATTGGAATTCCAATTAATTTATTTAAAGAGAGAATTATGCATTGAGGTTTACACTCAGCAGTGCATTCTTTAGATGAAGCCTAATTTATGTGAGGAGTCAAGTTATTATGAGAGGATATTGTGACCCAATTTGTTTTCAGTAAAGGTGCCAAGGCTATTTAGTAAAGGAGAACATAGTGTTTTAGCTGGGAAAATTGGATATACACAAGCAAAAAATGATCCTAGTCCATCATCTTATGCCATAAACGAAAAGGTTAACTCAAAATGAATCAGAGACCTAAATTTAAGGGCTGAAACCATAAAACTTATAAAAGAATGCATAGGAGAAAGTCTTTGTGATCTTGGATTAGTCAACAACTTCTTAGATCAATAAAAGGAATAATTGAACAAATTTGACTTTATTAAAATTATAAAAAACTTTTACTCTTCAAAAGAGAGAACGTGAAGGCCAGGCGCGGTGGCTCACGCCTGTAATCCTAGCACTCTGGGAGGCCGAGGCAGGCGGATTGCTCAAGGTCAGGAATTCGAGGCCAGCCTGAGCAAGAGCGAGAATCCGTCTCTACTAAAAATAGAAAGAAATTAATTGGCCAACTAAAAATATATAGAAGAAATTAGCCAGGCATGGTGGCACATGCCAGTAGTCCCAGCTACTCGGGAGGCTGAGGCAGGAGGATTGCTTAAGCCCAGGAGTCAGGAGTCTGAGGTTACTGTGAGCTAGGCTGATGCCATGGCACTCTAGCCTGGGCAACAGAGTGAGACTCTGTCTCAAATAAACAAAAAAAAAAAAAAAAGAGAGAACATGAAAAGACAAGTACCAGACTGGGTGAAAGCATTTGCAAAACACATATCTGATAAAGGACTTCTTTTCAGAGTGTATAAAGGCCACTTATCATTCAGTAATAAGACAAATTAAAACCAATTAAACCAATTAAAAATGGGTGACATATTTGAACAGAACTTCCCAAAGAATATATACAAAATACGAATAAGCATGTGAAAAGATGCTCAATATCATTATTCATAAAGGAAATGCAAATTAAAACCTCATTCAGGTATCTCTGCATACCCACTAAAATAGCTATAATCCAAAAGACTTACAATACCAAGTATTGGTGAGGATTTGGAGAAACTAAAATTCTCAGACATTGTTAATGTATATGTAAAATGGTACAGTCACTTTGGAAAGCAGTTTGACAACATCTTAAAAGGTTTATATACTTACATCTAACCCAACAATTCTATTATTAGCTCTCTACTCAAGAGAAATCAAAACATATATCCACACAAAGACTTGTTTATAACTGTTCATGGCAGCATGTTTTGCCGTCCAAATGTCCAAAAACTAGTGAAAAGATAAACAAAATATAGATTCATAAAATGGAATGTTATATGCCAATTTTTTAGAAATGGCCTATTGATACTTACAATAAATAACATGGATGAACTTCAAATATGTTATGCTAAGGGAAAGAAGCTCAACAGGAAAGACAATATGTTGTATGACTTCATTTACATAAACTTTCCAGAAAAGGCAAATTTATAGAGACAGAAAGCAGATTTACGGCTGCCTGGGGCTGAGGGTGAGAGTGGGAATTGATTGCAAACAAGCACAAGGGAAAATTTGGGGTGACGGAAATGTTCTGAAACTGGATTGTGGTCATGATTATGCAACTGTATAAATTTGCTAAAAATCATTCAGCTGTACACTTATAATGGGTGACTATTATAATATGTAAATTATGCCTCAACAAAGCTGTAAAAAATTCAAGGGCAGGAGAGTGGGCTGTTGGATAAAATTTTTAAGACATCAAGCTCTGTTGACTGAACTCATCTCTGCAACAGGGAACATTCACCGTCCACAGTACTGTTTTGCTCAAGTTTGCCTGGCTGCACCCATCCTGAACAATGAAAAAAGGAATTAGAAATATATTTCTGTGATTATATTTATTTAAAATTCTGCCTTGACCAAAGTTCATCCATATGGACACATTCTGGCTTTGGGTTATGTTGCTATAATCAATATTGTTCTAGTCTAAGGATCATTTTATCTCCGAGATAATTTTGCATGTTTCTATTCTGACTCATTTTTCACCATTTTATAGTTTAATAGGAGGACAATCTTAATTCTGGTAGTTTGTGGCTTAACTTTTCATCTAAAGAGGCTAACTCATTTCCAACTACTTATTAACTAGAAGTTGAATATTCTCTAAGTGATCCCATGTACAACTACACACACACATTATTACTTTATTACTAACTTACAAAGATTCCTTTTTCTTAAGGAAATACTACCTGGCTTTCCCACAAACTTACAAATAAATCCTTACCATGGATGAGTTTTGTAGACATGGAAAATAGTATTTAAACGTGGGGATATACACCTTATGGGTATTCATAAATTTCTCCAAGTAGAGGTAGAACACTAAAATATATTTTATTCTTTCTCTAAAACCAGAAAGGGTGGGGAAGAGGTAGAAAATATGAATATATTGCAATGTGTAGGGCATTCACTTCCCCCAAATGTAAATAAAATATTTTAGGAGAAAGGATTTAAAGACTAAGAATTTGTGTTGGTTGGTTGTTTATAAATTTATTTTCCAAATCAACAAAATGATTCAAGGCAACCTCTAGTCTAATGAATGGAACATTACTTTCTGGTAGATTCAGGCCATGGTTGCAACAGCCCCCTTTAGAGCTGGCTTCTCACACTGAAAAATGACAGTGGAGATAGTGATTGGGTTCTTTTCTGAGGCTCCCTCTATCATTCTATTATTACTTCTGTGAAAATCATGAGTCAATACAACCAGGTCTGGCTTAAGGAGAATGACATTGATAAACAGATCAGGTTCAAACACACCATAAATATCACACAAAGCTTCACATAACAGACCAAGGCAAAGTCCGGTGAACCAATACATCATTCTAAGTATGATGCATATGGAGGATGTTCAAAGAGGTTGCTGATTGCTGCTGCCCCAGAAAAACAACTTTCTTTTCCATTAATGATGAGGCTCAAGTCAACATTATTCTTCCAGACTTCTCTTCACTCACGTGTGTGGGCCCATGTGCTTTATTATATAATCACATTTAAAAGTGTTTATTTGTACAATTCAGGATTTCCTCAGTTTGAGAGATTCTTAGCAGATAATTTTTTTAAAAAAAGAAGTGGACTCCCATAAGACTATTTGTATTACTTCCAAAATGTTTTTGATAATATTAAAGTGTCTACTACTTTAGGTAAAACATTCATGTCCGTGGTCTCCAAATGGGAATAGGAGAGTAGACCCAAAAACTTATATTTCAATTTTTTATCTAAAATAAAAAATAACTTAGCTCCTTGGCAACCACACCAGGGAATAGAAGCAATGACTATCTGATTATGTCTGTCAAGAAGATAGTCAATTAATTTTAAAAATCATAAAGAAAATTCATTGAAATTAGGTTTATATCTACCTTTATGGATGTGCATTGCAGTTTAATCACAGTATATATATGTGTGTAATAAATTTAAAAGCATACATATGTTGGAGCCTCTTCTTTTACTAATTGGATATGCTATCAAGGCATTTTGGGAGTACTTAGAAATAAATATCACTTGGAATTTGTATTCACTTATCTTGATTGTGGGTGTTTCTGGTTAAGAATTCATGTGTGAGCAGGGACTGAAATATGTGAATTCAGGGTGATAACAAGAAAACTGACAAATATCTGATGTAAGTAGACTCTATCATTTAATTGTGCAGTTGATACTCTGGATGTGTGAACCTATATATTATGTGGGTTACTAAGTGTCTGGGCATTCTTGTCAAAACCTGGACCACTGTTCCACATGACCAAGAGGAATAGTAGCATGATGTTATGCTGCTCCTTGCATGAGATCAGGTGTTGAAAATGGTAAGTAACACAACACTGCAAGCAGAGTCAAAACCTCAAGGTAAGTATCTCAAGTAAAAGGCTAACCAGGAAAACCTAGATATTAAAATGATGTATTATCCCATCCAAGTACTAACCAGGCCCGACCCTGCTTAGCTTCACAAGATCAGATGAGATCAGGTGCGTTCAGGGTGGTATGGCCATAAATCAAGTAATATATTCTTAACAACTGATCCTTACATGTGAGGAAAAAAGAGCACCTGGATTAGCTCAGCTATTTTTACTAGTAATCATCCACTGGAGCTTTCAACTTAATTTGCATTACTTTGGATTAATTAGTTAAGCAAATACTTTTTGAATGCCTACTAAGCGATGAGTGAGTGCTGAGAGTAATTGATGTGATTTATTGGGCATTTTCTGTGCCAGACTCTAGGCTAACCTTTTTAACTATATCATTGTGATTAATCTTACAGCAAACTTTTCAGGTAGATGCTATAATATCAATTATAGAAATGATGAAATTGAGGCACAAAGAAGTCAAATAATGGGCCCAAATTCTAGACGTGGGTTCCTGAAACAATTTCAGGTCTGTCTGCAGCATGCTAGTCAGTCCCCTTGGTGAGAAACTACAGGGAGAGTGGAGTGATGGGTGAGGAGGAAAGGAGAACTCGGGATGCTGGAGAGCAGCAACCTCTCTCTGAGCTCCTCTCTTATGGACACTGTCTGGGACTTGCCGCAGATCTCCCCAGCTGTGTTACTTGAAGCTTTCTTCAAGCTCCAGACATAAGCTGGCACCATGGAGGTCAAATAGAAAGCTTCTGTAGCTGCAGCTCTGTGTCAGTGTTTCAGGCTGCGTCAGCTTGGCAGCTCTTCCCACTCTGACCTTGACCTCCTGGCTGCCCAGTATCTGGTCTTCTCATTCTCCTATGGCTGCTCCTCTGATTCCTGGAAATCAGTCTCTCAGAGACTGAGGGTGTTGACATCAGCTGCCAGATGTTTTTCAGGCTAAACATGGCCTTCTTAGATCTTTGCTTATGGGTGACACAAGATTGAGATCCAAGAGCATCTGCCAGACCTCATCACCTGTCCTGTCTTGTTTGAATAAACTCTCCAGGCCTTGACTCTTTTTTAAACAGATGGTACTGGTGCTGTTCTGTCTAACTTGGGCTCTTGGCCCATTTCTTGCATTGCCCATCAGCTTGCTCTGCTGCCCTGCTCAGAAGCTGTCTTTTTAGGCTCATCCGACTACTCTGCCTGAAGACTTCCCTTCTTGTCTTCCTTAATCTGGCTTCCTTCCCATGCCTGAGCCTCAATGCAAACAGGGCAAAATTGTCTTAGTTCTTACTGCCCATCCTCCATTCCCCTTTGTGCTGCTTCTACTCTTTGGCATTCAGGTTTTAAAAGTATTATCATGATTAATATCACCATCATCATTTGCATTTTGGCTTTATATATTGGTTTTGTTTTAATAAAATAAACAGAATAAAGATAAAGTCCTCTTTGTTTTCCTAATCAGCCTCTCTATTCCCTTTCTCCCTAGAGGCATTCAAATATTATGAATTTCAGTTGATATTATTTTATTTTTCTACATCTATTATCCATAAATAATGAATAATAACTAATATTTGCTGAGCACTTAGTATGCACCTCACAGTGTTCTAAGTTATTTACAGGCATTCCTTGACTCTTGGAAACAACCCTTCCCTGACTCTTGAAAATAAGTGCTATTATCTCTCATAGATGCAAAAATTGAGACACCAAGAACTTAAATAACTTGCACAAGGTCATGCAGCTAATAAGTAGCAGAGTTGGGGTTCAAAGTCAGGCCTCTGACTCCAGAACCAGTAGTCTTAGTCACATGCTAATACTTTTAACCACTCTAATGCTATGCAACATTCTGTGGTATTGCATTGAGTGATTTTTACAATGCTCAAAAATGCCTTTTTAAAATTTCTTTCAATTTCTTTTTCCTTTCAACTGTTGTGTTTTCAAGACATATATAAATGTAATCAATATTTACTGTTATGTAATATTCCGTCAGAAATATCCATCACATTTACTGTATTCTGCTGCATAGGTATCTAGAGTTTTTCTGATTTTTCACTATTCCAAGCTATGCTACAATGAACATAACTATAATGGTTATCTCCTTGTTAACAATCACTTTTCTCTCTAATTTAAATGGTGCTATTTCACCAGTGCTTTCTGTCCGTTGATAAGATGAACTGGTTAAATACTTCTGACCAATATCTGATTGATTAATAATAGTTTAATACTTTACTTGACTATGTATTTTAAGAGACCCAGTTGTTGGCTGAGTTTAACGCATAATGGTTGAAGCTAGTATGTGAATAGTTTCAGAAATTAGGAGGAAAGAGTGGATTGGAAGACTGTACTGGGGTGGGAGGGTTACTCCCAGTGCTTTCAGGATTCCTGTTATCCATCTGATAGAACTGAACTTTCTCTTCCATATCATGGAAGTCTGGATCTCCATAAGAGTCTTTGTTCTAGCACCAGTGTTCCAGAGTGGTTCAGATGCTACATGAACTATTTTCAGTACTCCTTTTTCTACCTTGTAAATAATAAATGTATAGATAATTTATTGGATTACAGAATACTCTGGAGTATAATAGTGACCTTAAGGCATATGAAAACATATTTATAAATCTTGGTAAGCACTAGGTGACTACATTTGCATTCCAAATGAGATTTCCTCTGAAGTCCAGTTAGTCTTGCTCTTCAATATTTAAGTTGCTTGCCCTTTAAAAGGAGTTCCAGGTGGAAGCATCAGAGTGTTATCTACCAGAAGCCCAAGAATATTTTATATTGTGACAACTGCAGCTTTTTATTTATGGAGAAGCTTTACTAGTATCAAGTTTTTTTCTGGACGAACTCACTGTGAATAAACTCAGTTGTCTTTTTGTTATTTTATGTTTTTTAAGTGCGTGCGTGGCTTACCATATACATCTTGATACATGGCACAGATGTTGTCTTGAAATAAAAGAACCATCGGACTCTAACAAGAAGAAAAGTACAAGTTACCATTAACAGCCCAGCATCGAGGATGAACGTTGGCCATGGAATTAGAACTCCTGGTTCTAATTCTAACACAGTTCTGGAGAAGCTGTGCAAATTACTGTAAGTGGGAATCATAAGGATACTGATCTCATCATGTTGTAAGATGACTATAATACCTTCTAAGTTAATATAAGTTTGCCAAGTGAATTAAAAAATACGTAACTTGTTTTTTTTAAACACTGAGTGGTATGGTTACCTGATGCATAGTGATATATGTAGAGACAAATTTGTAAATTTATTATAAAATGAGCAGAGTCATTTCTCTCATGCCTAGAGTTGTGAGAAAAAAAATGACTAGGTATGTGGAGAGCATCGTGTGTAAGAGGAAAGCCCAGCCCCACGGTGAGCTTTCTACATTGTCATTCTGTTTTGTGGGAGACCACTCAACTAGTGGCTGCAAGTGAGAATAATAGGCATTGGTTACCGTAACATTTATGTGTAATGCATCTCAGTCACAGAATCTAGTTACTTCTCCCCAGAAGAGGCCAAGGACAACAGTTTAATGGTATTGGGGCTCAGAAACCAATACTCCAAAATATGGCATTTTGATATTCTGGACTGACTTAAGAAGCCTCAAGGTCACTTCACCACTGGCAGCTCTC